>PVIU01003086.1:0-35743 GCA_004026605.1 Ondatra zibethicus
GGGGCAGGGTGGTATGCAGCACTGGGGAAAAAAGATTGTTAACCTCTTTAGGCCATAGCAATTACCCTCAGATTTTTTGTTTAGTGTTTGAAATCCTACTGGGGTACATCTGCCTTCTACAACTGTGCCTGGCAGCCTCGATACCTTGTAACAGCAAGGCTGAATAGCCCAGCCATCCATACAAGCATGCTGCCCCGCAGCCACGTGCTTGGGGCCGAGGCTGACTCTTTTTTTATGAAATATACCCCTATGCTTATGGCCCTATCTCTAAAGTCTTGTAAGTGGTCACAATATCAAAGTCAAAGAAGTCATGATTTGAGTATGTCAGCGTCAGTCTAAGTCAGGACAAAAGCACAACACATTACACAGACATACAGGACAATACACCGCTATCCACGCATGTCTCTACAGAGAACTGACCATGCCACTCATGTGTCATACCACAGAAATGCCACTCGCGTATCTCACCAGAGAACTGAACACGCTACCTGCGTGTAGACAAAACAGAGACCGAAAACACACAGACAAAGGCTAACAAATGTCCATCTCCACCTAGACAGACAATACCACTCCAGAAATACAGACGGCCGGGAGGGTATATAGTTCCTTCAATCCAGGAGAACTTCCATATCCTCACCAGCACCCAGACGGGAATCTCCCAGGCGCCCCTGGGGTCCCTCCTCACCTCCCGGGGCATCTCCCAGGGTGGCAGTTGGTGATCTCCTAGCATGTCTGCTGATCACTCCCTCCATCTCCTCCCAAGAAGCGAGCGACTGCAAAACCAAAAGTACAGAACCTGAATTCAGCCGGCATGGAAACACAAAGACACTGACAATGTCTCACCTCCAAGTGGGTCTTCTGAGACGAGGGTGGTCACCAATCCCAGGACGAACCCCCAAATGAAAGACCCCGAGTTGGGAGACTCTCACTCAAGTCTCGGGATAACACAAACCCCTAAGAACTCACGAGAGACCGTCCTTGCTACAATCACATGAGGTTTATTGAGAGGAACCAGCGTGCTGGGGCCGAGACTCATAACCCATGCAGGGGAGGAGTTCGACCCAGAGTAGCTGGGAGAGGGGATATTTAAAGGAAGAAACGAAACCACAACCCAAAGGGCGTCATTGGAAAATTCTGAAAATGCCAGTGATAATCACAAGGGGGTACCTCCCCATTTCTCAAGATTGTTCTCAAGATTATAATCTAACTTTATGGTCAACCAGTTCCTGGAACAGAGTTACAGAACTGGGAACTGGCTAACCTACATTTTTGGCTCTACTCTTCCTGCTAGAGGGTCTGGATTTATCCTGGTCTTTCAGGCTAACCTTCAACTTACAGAGAACTTCTTGTCTTTGGCTCCGGAGTGAAAAGATTAAAGGGATATGACACACACCCATGACTTGCCTTCATCTTTCTTTTCT
This sequence comes from Ondatra zibethicus, assembly GCA_004026605.1. Taxonomy (NCBI): domain Eukaryota; kingdom Metazoa; phylum Chordata; class Mammalia; order Rodentia; family Cricetidae; genus Ondatra; species Ondatra zibethicus. The sequence continues at coordinate 1,422 of PVIU01003086.1, forward strand.
TTTTTAAGACTTAAACATTTTTTTTTATTTTATGTGTATGGGTGTTTTGTCTGGGTGCATGTATGTGTCCCAGGTGTATGCAGTGCACAAAGGGGCCAGAAAGCAGTGTCAAATCTGGAGTGACAGACAGTTGTGAGCTGGCATTTGGGTGCTAGAAACTGAAACCAGGCCCACTGCAAGAGCATGAAGTGCTTTTAACTTCTGAGCCATTTCTCCTGCTCGATTGCTCATCTTTTTAAGCTGCTGGAACAGGCCTTTTGCCTTAAAACTCTGGTTGCAAGGTAGTTCACACTCCTGCAGAAAACTGAGCAGTGTGTGTTGATTGAGAGGCCAACATGACAAAGTACATTTTTACATTTACGGTTCGCTAACCGCAAGTGCAATAGAGCTACATTTCCTGGTAGTTCCTGCCATTGCTCAGCTATTACTCAGCAGAGGCCCTTAGACTCCAGTCCGGGGCTGAGTGTCCTACAACTCTATAGCCCTTACATAGGCACTGGAGGGAGTTCTGCAGCCTGTTTCCCACCTGTAAGGCAGAATAACCCTCCTCCACAGGGACACACTAAGGGAGGGCTTTGGAGTAGACAGAGAGAGATGAGGTGGCTCTAAACCCAGTCTGGGACAGTCAATAGGACAAACTATGGTACTGATTTATCTGCTGCCCATGAGGATTGTGGGTAACTTCAGCAGACACTGAGCAGCATGCTGAAAACACAACTCAGCAAAAGTCCCCAATGACCTCTGTCTCTTTAAATTGAGAACTGCCTGGGAATCCCCTGCAGCAGGGGTTAAAAGGACTCAGCCAGAAATCCAGAGCAACAAAGGGTCTCCATCGGCATTGCACAGTGTGTTTCTTTCCTCTGTGACCAACACCCTTCACCTGCCCTTCTTGGGCCTTCAATGCCTGGTTGCCGGCACCCTTAGCTCTCCCTTCCCCCTTACTAAGTAAACATTCAAAAGTTAAAGCAGGAATGGTCCAGTCTTCTGTTCCCTGTCACCTGTTTCCCTTCCCTAAGTGCCCAGCAGGGTGGCCAGATGCCAACTCCTTTCACAGACTTTTCATATCTTTGATAGGTAGGCATGAAACATTTTTAAATATTTTATTTATATGGGAGTGGCCTGGGGGGTCAGAAGGAGGCATCTGATCCCCTAGTTAGGAGTCACCTGATGTGGGTGCTGGGAAGTGAACTTCCCTTCTCTAGAAGAGCAGCAAAGGCTCTTAACCCATGGGCTATCTTTCTGACCCAAGCTGTGAATTTCCCTATCCAGTTTTTTTTTTTCCCCTTGGAGACAAGGTTTCTGTGTAGCCTTGTCTGTCCTAAAACTCACCCTGTAGACCAGGCTGGCTCTGCCTCTGCCTCCTGCTGGTTTTAAGGCATGTGCTTCCTTCCACTGACCTACCTCCCCAACCCAATTTTTACCAAAACAGTTTTCCAAACACTCATTCTTTTTCTGTCTTCTTTCGAGGTTTTATTTATCTTTTTTTTTTTTAAAAGATTTATTTATTTGTTAAGGATACAGTGGTCTGCCTGCATGCATGCCTGCAGGCCAGAAAAGGGCACCAGATCTCATTACAGGTGGTTGTGAGCCACCATGTGGTTGCTGAGAATTGAACTCAGGACCTTTGGAAGAGCAGGAACTGCTCTTAACCACTGAGCCATCTCTCCAGCCCTTATTTATCTTTTTAATATTTTTAATTTTTTTATCTTGCTTTTTGCTTGGAAATTTTTTTTTTTTTTTTAGAGACAGGGTTTCTCTATGTAACAGCTCTCTAGTTGTCCTGGAACTTGCTTTGTAGACCAGGCTGGCCTCGAAATCACAGAGATCTGCCCGTCCCTGCCTTCCCAGTGCTGGGATTAAAGGCATGTGCCAGGACAGCCCTGCCCATTCTTTTTCTAAGATAAAGTCTGTATAAGGTAGGTCATTCCCAAACATCACACAGTATTTTACGTTTACTTTTTTTTTTTTGTGGGGGATGGGGAGGTGGGAGGTAGAGAGTTGTTGAGACAGACTTTCTCTGTGTATTCCTGGCTATCCTGGAACTCCCTTGGTAAACCAGACTGGCCTTTAACTCAGAGACTGGCCAGCCTCTGCCTTCCTGCTGCTGGGATAGAGGTGTGGTCCACAGCACACCACCAGTTCCACCCTAATGACCAATTAATTATAGGTGCATCTACCGGAATAAGATTGGGCACATGGCAGTGGAAACAGGCAGGACAAACAGTAGGAAATACAGAGTCTGGCTGCTGGCTTTGGCTATTTTTAGAGTCCAGATGCTCCCTGGAGACATCGCTAATCTGGACCCCATCTTCCTTGAAAGATCAGGTGTTTTGATCTTTGCTTTGTTTGGCAAGAGGATAAAAATGGCTTCACTATTTAACACAAAAGGAGGTCCGTTCTCCTAATTGCATAATAGTTTAGGAATTCTGTAGCACCTTGATCTTTATCATTTTCTATGAGAAGGCTGGTGATACAGACAAAGGGAGCACTTTATGATTGCCCTTTGAAGAATTGGCAGCAACCTGTGCTGCATAATTTGAACATATATAAATTTCATAAATATATAAATTAATATTTATAAAATATATCAACATATAATTATATTTTTACCCGAGACAGGGTTTCTCTATGTAGCCCTGGCTTTCCTGGAACTCTCAGTAAACCAGACTGGCCTTGAACTCAGAGATGGCCAGCCTCCCTGCCTTCCAACTGCTGGGATAGAGGTGTGGTCCACCACACCTGGCCATACCTCATGTAACCACCAGTTCGACTCAATGTGGGTGCTTCACAATGCTTTGCCCAAACCCTAATGACCAATTGTAGGTGCATCTACCGGAATAAGAGTGGGCACATGGCAGTGAAAACAGGCAGGACAAATGGTAAGAGATACAGAGTCTGGCTGCAAGCTTTGGTTATTTTTAGAGTCCAGATGCTCCCTGGAGACATCCCTTATCTGGGCCCCATCTTCCTTTAAAGATCAGGCGTTCTGATCTTTGATTTGTTTGGCAAAAGGATAAAAATGTTTAACACAGGAGGAGGCCCTGTTCTTCTAATTTGCATAATGTTTTAGGAATTCTGTAGCACCTTGGTCTTTATCATTTTCTATGAGAAGGCTGGTTGATACTGATATACGGAGCACTTTACTAGCATCGGTAGCCCAGGCTGGCTTTGAATTCATGGCAATTTTCTTGTTTCAGCCTGGTCAGTACTGGGAGTTCAGTAGAGAGACACCACACTCAGTTTTCACGATTGCCCTTCGAAGAATTGGCTGCAACCTGGGCTGCATAATTTATATATATTATATAAATTTTATAAATATATAAATTTATATTTATAAAATATATCAATATAATATATAATTATATTTTTTACCCCAAGACCGGTTTTCTCTGTGTAGCCCTGACTTTCCTGGAACTCACTCTGTAGACCAGGCTGGCCTTGAACTCAGAGACCCACCTGTCCCTGCCTCCTAAAGGTGTGTGCCACGACCACCACCTGGCTTGTATATATTCTTTAAAGCAGTTTTACTTGCTTCATCCGATGCCTAGTTAGAAAAGCCTTCTATTCCTTATGATTGCTTCCCCAAGTTCTCTTGTAGGACTTTCAGTTTGCAACCATATCTGTAATATGTTTGGAATATGTCCCTTTGGTACCCAGAGGAGTGCATCCAACCAATACTGACAAGACTCAGTTATCCAGTTCTCAGGGGTGCAAAAAGAACACCTCCCTCTTCCACTTAGTCATTTATACTTTTGCCGCAATGTGAGGTTACGGTGGATGGGGGGGGGACTTCGGGCAGCTGGTGGTTCAGTTCAAGTCAAGGTCAGCGCGCACCTTCCTGGGATGCTAATTCTGGTTTACTTATTGTTGGGATTCAACATCCTACGGGTTCACACCTCTGCTACCCTAAGTTCCTTCGTTTTGCTTGGCCCCTCTGTTCCGTTCCCATGTCTTGAATAATTCTGTCTCCTGCTCCCAAATGAGTCCCATGTAACTCTTCTGGGTGCCCCAAGCCTTCGACATAACTACTTTATCCATGAATCCTATGGCGCCTCCCCTACAACAGTTTTCCCCACCTCCAATGCCTTGTGACTCCAGTCCCATGCTCTCTCATGTCCCGCAAGACCCCTCTACCCTGACTCCACCCGGGTCCCATGTAGGTATCTCTCTCCTCCGTATCTCATCTTGTGTCCAGCGTGACCTTTGTGCCCCCTTTGCCCCGCGCGACCTTTGCCTTGTATCCCACTTCACCCTGTGTCTACCACGTGACACCTGCCCTCTGTACCCTAAAGAGTTCTACAGGACCCTCCATCCTGTGCTTCCCATCCCTTGTCCCCTCAAGCTGCGTGATCACCCATCAGTCCGTGTCCCCCGACTCCAGAGGCGACCTTCCTTGGCCCCTGCTGCCCAACTCCCCTCTGGCCAAGGTGACGCGGTCCCGCACCCTCAGGGACCTAGACCGCAGGCCGGTTCCCTGCGGGGCGGGGCGGGGCCTCGGAGGCGGAAGTGCCCGGGGCGCTGGCTGCAGGTCTGGCCGAGCCATGGGAGCTCGGGGCAGAGGCAGCGGCGCTGGCCGCAGAGGCGGCGGGGGCTGCCCAGGCTGGGGCGAGCGGCGCGGGACGCGGGCGGGGTAGCGCGGGCGGAGCGCGGAGTCATGTGCCGGGTTGGGGCCGGGGGCGCGGCGCGGGCGGTAGCGCCGCTGCTGTTGCTGCTGCTGCTCCTCGCTCGGCCCCCGCCTGCCGCCGCCGGCGACAGCAAGAAGAGCGGTGAGCCCGCACGAGCCTATGGCGCCACCCGAGGCGCGGGCCGGGGGCGGGGGGGCGGGGTGGAGGTCGCGGGGCGGATTGTGACTCACGGGGGGCACCTGTGCGCTCACCTGGCGCGGCGATGTAGCTATGTTCTCACTCTGGGTTGCGCCCCCTGCGGGGCGTCCGGGGCTAAGAAATCCCCACTCTTGCTTTTCTGTCCCCGGGCCCGCCGAGTTCGCTCACTTGCAGTGTACCCTCCCGGTCCCTCTCCCCTGTGATTGGGGTAGCGATTGTGGCACCTAAGAGCCGGGAGGTAGAGGAACTTATCAACGAAGAATAGCCGAACCGTGGTGGCGCAAAGGCCATCATTTGTTCTGGTAGAAGGGAAGAGCTGGAGAAAGTTGGCCAGACTGTCTGTACTAGGGGTCCAGCCAGCATTTTGTTCCTATTCCAGTCCCAGGAAGGTCACTTGATTACTGGCTTTGCTTCTCACCGATTATACTGTACTGCCACTGGCCGTAGAGATGCTGGCTGACCAGAATGGATGTAACAAAAGGGTGCTTCCTGTAGGGGAGTTTTCCAGTTACTCTTTGCATTTCTGCTCTCTAAGCCGGTACATCTTGGGACTATGGTTTGCTAGACCTTAGACCCTCTGGGCTGTGCTTGAGGCAGGACTGGTCGACAATGAGACTCTAGACATTTGGAAATGGGCAAGATGGGTACCTGTCCAGTATTGCCTGAAACTCCCCAGTCCTTTATGCCACCTGATGTTCCCGAGACAGTTCCTGTCGCTCTCTTCCCACTTTCTGATTCCAACACCCTGATCCCCCACGCTTCTCTAAAATATTGCTCCTTGGAAGAGGTGCCTGGAGCAGATGGGAGTTTGTTCAGCTGGCCCTCCAGCTGTTGCTTGGGGCTCACCCTATCATGCCAGTTGTCCAGGTCCAATACATTCAACAAAATAACTGGGTGTTTCATCAAGGCAGCCTGCAGGGGTTGTTTAGACATGAGAATTTGGTACCTGGTCTTGTAGGTCTCATCTAAGTATTCAAACATCACAAATGTCAGCTCTATTCCAAGTGACCTTCCTCACAAAGGCTTCGTGGGGCCCAAGGACTTTTCCCTTAGCAGGTCAGCACACTGTAGGGTGACCTCTCTCACCTGGCTTCCTCAGAGGTCACAGTCCTAGGTGTGAGGACTCTGTCCTGCTTCAGCTCGAAAAGCAATATCCTGCCTCTCAGTTTTTTTCTGCTCCATTGCCATGTCTACCACCTTAGGGGCGCTTAGCAGCTCCTGGTACTCAGGCCTCAACCTGATGAATGCAGATCCCTGAGAGCTGGGAATTTACTGAGGGAGCCTCACTCTGCCCTGCCCCCATGCCAGGCTCCTTGGCAGCCCCCTTAGCTTCCTTCCAGCAGGCTGCTATCTTTTCTCCAGGTGCCTCTGTTTGGAGAAGTCACATGGCTGGCAAGAAAGCCAGCTGCTCACCTGACTCCCTTCTCCCCTCTCCTGGGGGAACCAGGCAGGCACCGCTTTCACAGCGGGGCAAAGGGAGGCTTCCTGAGTGGGAAGGATGCCAACAGTACTGTGTTTCTCTTAAAGCACTTTATCACAAATTAACCTCAAAGGGACAAGCAGTCTACCTTAGCCTATCCATAGGGATACAGGGGTCTAGAGAGGTAAGGGTCACCCAAGATCATACAGGCACAAAGCCTGAGCTGACACTAGGTAAGGGGTCTTACAGGGCCTGAGGCCATGTGGTGCCCTAGTCTGGGAGCTTTCTCTGCCTGGTTGTCTGCTTTGTTTTTGTCCCACCATGCATGGGTATGTGCCCTGAGGGCAGTTGGTGGTGTCAGCCATTTGGAACCGAGAAGCCATCTGCCCCTTGTTGTTTGTTTCTTAAGAGACAGGGTTCCTCTGTAACAGTCCTGGCTGTCCTGAAATTTGCTTTTTAGACCAGGCTGTCCTCAAACTCACAGGGATCCACCTGCCTCTGCCTCCCAAGTACTGGGATTAAAGGCGTGTGCCACCTGTGCCTGGCTGCCCCTTGGTTCTTATGGCATCCAGGCTTCTGGACAGAAGTCCCTCATCATGGTCTTTTTCTGAGTAGGGATCTGTCTGTATCCTAAGTCATAACCTATTGGAGAGGCAACTACCTTCTGGACCAAGCCTCCCTACCTGCCCATGTAGTTAGGAGAGGTTCAGAGGAGGTGAGGTGGGAGGGAGGAGCCTTTGCTATGGTCCAGTGATCAAGGCAGATATCAGTGAGGGTGGGGATGAGGGTGGGGGTGGGGGTGGGATCACCCTCTTGACTACCCCCTGTTGTGTTTCAGTCTCCATCTCTTGGCCAGGATGCATCAGGATATAATGCAAGGGGTGGAACTAACTAACCAACAGAAAGACAGAGCGCTTACCGGCCCTGGGTGGGTCCATCTGAAGGTGGTGGATGCTAGGGGCTACTGACTTCAGTGTTTGCAGGATGCTGCCGTGTGAGAAGGCAAAGTCCCTGGTGAATAGGTAGTGGCCATCTAGGGAAAGGAGGCAGAGGAATAACTGTTCATTGTTAGGAGAAACTGAGATTATTGCAGACAACATCTAGGTGCCAGAAGGTGTCTTCTGCCTTGGCCAAGACGGAAGTATAGGTGACAAAGTCCAGAGGTGGTCTAAGACTTGACGTCCATGCGGCCTTGTTCTTCCTATCTGCCCCACCTACCTGACTGTTACCTTTTCCTTATAGAGGCTGGGCTGGTATCTGAACACTTCTCTCAGGCCCCACAGAAGCTGTCCTTCTACAGTTGGTATGGCAGCACCCGGCTCTTCCACTTCCGCGTGCCCCCAGACACAGTTCTGCTTCGCTGGCTGCTGCACGTGTCCCAGAGCGGTCCCTCATGCACTGACGTAGAGATCACGGTGTAGGTACCCAGTGTTCTGTCCCTAGCACCCATGCCTGGCTGAAATCCTGTCCCTGACCCTTGACCTGATCTCTTCCAGGCATTTCCGCTATGGCGCCCCTCCTGTCATCAACCCACTGGGCACTAGCTTCCCTAATAACACCTTGAGCCACGCCTCCTTCCACATCAGGGCATTGCTGAGCACCATGCTACTGGGCAACACCTCTGTCAACATCTCTCACCCAGCCCCTGGGGACTGGTTCGTGGTGGCTCACCTCCCTCCCTCATCCCAGAAGATCGAGGTGAAGGTGAGGGGGCTGACTTCCTGGGATGAAGGCCAAACCCCTTGATGCATGGAGGACCACTAACCTCTTGTCCACCTCTGAGGCAGACCTTACTGTTCTCTTAGCTATCTGACTCTGGGTTCAACTCTGTTTCCCCTCAAAGCTCTTCTCCTCTGGCCTACATCCTGCATTCTCTGACCCCCATCACTCCCTGCCTTGTTCTCTCCCAGGGCTCTGTTCCTACCTGTGCCTACTTCTTCCAGCCTGATATGCTGGTCATGAGGGTAGTTGAAGTCTCCATCCTAGAGCCTGATGTCCCCCTCCCCCAGACGCTGCTCTCCCATGCCAGCTACCTCAAGTGAGTAGAGATGGGAAGGTCAAGCCTGTCCTGTAGCCTCAACCTTTGGGTCTAGAGCGGGGGTAGGTGCCACTATCTCATTCTGCAGGTGAGAAGGCCGAACCTTAGAGACATGTTGGGAAGAGAGCCAGATACCTTCCCTAAGCAGATTAGAGGAAGTAAGTTCACAATATGAGCTAGTGACTCTGAGTCACCACCTTGCCACAGGATCTTTGTCCCTGAATACACCCAGGAGCTTCGGTTGGACCTGCAGGGCTGTGTGTCCAGTGTGAGCCCCGGCTGCCCAGTGCGTCTCACAGTGGGTGCATCCACTCTGCCTAGAAACTTCCAAAAGGTGCTGAGTTGCACTGGCCTCACTCCATCCTGCCATTTGCTACTGTCCTCACCACCCTGGGGCCGGTGGCTACAAGTGACAGTTGAGAGCCTGGCAGGACCTCATGTGTCAGTGGTCTTCAATGTTGAAGCTGCCTTTACAGGTGGGCTACATGGGAGGGAGGGGTGGACTGGCTCTGCTTACCTCCCCCAAAACAAGGCTGGCTGAGCCCCTTGTCCTCTTGACAGTGTGCAGGCCATGGAGTATGACCTTTCATCGTCTTATGCAAAACAACCCAAACCAGAGCTATGACACCTCTGTGGGCCGACTGTCCCAAAGCCCTGCCCACTGGGAACTGGGCAGGAGTGGTGGCGTAGGCAGTGGCCCCTTCTGTCTCCTGAACTATCCAGTCATGAGAGAAGACACGGACGTGGTGTCTGTACACTTCCAACCCCTGAATGGGGCCTTCGTGATGGTGCATGCAAGCATACCTTCTGTAATGCAGCTCCGTCTTGACACAGGCATGGACAGCGGGGGCTCTCTCGTCATCAATCTGAGGGCTAACCAGGTATCCTTTGGAAGCCCACCGAAGCAGTCTACAGTTGCTTGTGACCTGGGCTTATCTCAGGGTACAGAGTCACTTCAGCATTGAGACTGGGGTAGGGTGGCCTTTCAGGCCCTAGCGTGATACCAACAGCATGGGCCGGAAGGGGATCCATTGGAGTAGTTACCATAATTTTATCTGTGCAAATTGGCAGGGGAATTGCTAGAACCAGAGACAACTGAAGGGAATTCAGGCCATGATGAACCTTGGCTAGCCGGAGGGTCCCCCTACCGCCCGCACAATAAATATTCATCATGACTGAGCTAAAATGCAGGGTGGGCAGGCGAGATACCTTTTTAGAGGTTGACGTGGTTAACCTGCACTATTTCCCCTTCCAGACAGAGATTACAAACGGTACCTTGGTAGCAGCTTGTATGAATGCTGCCTCGCCCTTTCTCAGCTTCAACACTTCAGTCAACTGCACCACAGGTATTCTGGGCAGGCACTTTCGGTGGAGAGACTGACTGTCCCCTCTAGCCACCTCTGACAGGCCCTCCCACCCCGTGCAGCCTTCTTCCAGGGCCATCCCATGTTTCTGAGTGCCTCATCTCACACGGCCAACCTCATCATTCCCTACCCGGAGACAGACAACTGGTACCTCTCCTTGCAGCTTGTGTGCCCTGAGAGTTCCGAGTATGTGAATCTGGGCCTGGGTACCATGACATGGGCTGGTAGCAGCGAAGGGAAGCATCTGTGTCTCAGGAGGGATTTTCCTTTTCTACCTGCCCCCACCCCCTAACAGCGCTAGCAGGGAAAATGAGTGTCTCAGCTGTTGGAGCCTGGAGGGCTTAGCGCTGGGCTTGGGAGTCCTGGTGGTGGAGGAACTGCAAACAGCCCGCTCAGGTCCTTCTTTTGCAGGGAATGTGAACAGGCCATAGCTCGTGTGGAGACTGTCTTGTATCTGGTGCCCTGTTTGAATGACTGTGGACCTTATGGCCAGTGCCTCCTGCTGCGCAGATACGGCTATCTGTATGCAGGCTGCAGCTGCAAAGCAGGTGAGAAATCTTCCTCCCCTCCTTCCCATGCTCCCCGTGCTCCCCTTGATCTCCCACCCCCACCCCACTCCAGGCATATGGGCACTGAGGCATTTGCAGGGGAGGTGTTGTCTCCTGACCTTGGCATTGCTTGTGCCCTGCCTGCCCTTGACTGCACGCACCCATCCGGCCCCTACAACTGTTTCTCTCGCCCGTGCTTGTCCATGCCTATGTCCAACTGCTCACAAGTTTCTTGTGACTACATGCTGATCCACACTTTTCATGGCAGTTTCTGCATATTCACACTTGCTCCCATCTGTCCCTGCTTGCCACATTTGTCCCTACATGTCCACATATCTCTATATCTGTCCCTGCCAACTCATATCTATTCATACCTGCCCCTACCTACTCATACTTATCCATACATCTTTCTCCAAGCTCATGCCTGCTCACAGCTGGGCATACTTGCTCACACTTGCCAATATCTACACACGCCTGTCCATACCTGTTTCCCCACTGCCCATGACTGACTGCACGAGCTATGCTTCTCCTTACTTCTTCACACTTGCCCAGACCTGCTGTGAGTGCACATGCTTGTCCCATGTCTGCATGCATCCTCCACATTCGACCCAGCTTGCCCACAGCTGTCCCCACTTGCCCATGCCTGCCCACTGTCTCTGCCAGTCCCTGTCCGTACCAATTCCCTCCTACCACACCTGTGGATTCCATTAGGCTTGTGTCTGTACCTCCTCCGTCTAGGTGAGGATGAGGCCTGAAAGTTCAGAAGCCGCCTATCTGCTTTCAGCACACATGTGGATATTGTGTGGCCCCCTAGGTTGGCGCGGGTGGAGCTGCACTGACAACAGCACGGCGCAGACTGTGGCCCAGCAGAGGGCAGCCGCGCTCCTGCTCACTCTCAGCAACCTCATGTTCCTGGCCCCCATTGCTGTGTCCCTGCACCGGTCCTTCCTGGTTGAGGCCTCTGTCTACTTTTACACCATGTTCTTCTCCACGGTAGGGTTGGCCCTAATCCCTTCAGGAAACTGGGTGGGGCGGTCAGGGCTTCTGCTCACTGCTGTACCTCACAGTTCTACCACGCCTGTGACCAGCCGGGGGAGGCAGTGTTGTGCATCCTCAGCTATGACACACTTCAGTACTGCGACTTTCTGGGCTCGGGGGCGTCCACCTGGGTGACCATCCTTTGCATGGCCCGTCTGAAGACAATCCTGAAACAGGTGCGTAGTCTCTGATGCCAAGCCTGGGCTCCAGGGAAGTAGAGGCCCTCACATACAGTATGTGCAGTGACAAAGAGGGACAAAACAGAAAGGGCTGGGTGCCATCTCAGATGATAACCAGCTGCTCTTGAGGGAAGTCATGGGAAGCTGTGGAGGAAAGGTGTGCTCATCCGAGGACTCCAGGAAGGAAGATGGCGTTTCAGGACCCTAATCTCAAAGAGGAGCCGGGCCATGCCTCCCCAAAAAGCCTCAACCATGCTTCTGGGTTCCTTGTCCTAGGGCACTCTGGGGACTTGATGCAGCAGCTAGACAGTGGAGATGACTCTGGTGCTTGTGAACTATGTCCACTGTCTGCAGGCTGGGTACTGCTCATCAGGGGCATGCTTAGAAGCTCCATGATCATATGAAAAAGTAGGCAAGGAATATTCTGAAAAATCCTGCGGACTGAGTGCTAAGCATATGAACTGCCCACTGGCTGTGCGTAGATGTGTGGATGGAGACTTAGGTATGGGTCCTCTCCAAGGGAGCATCTAAGGTCATCCTGATGGGAGACCCTGGAAGGCTTGGTATGCAGGATCATGCAAGTGTGTACAAGACTGCCCATTAGCCGGGCGGTGGTGGTGCACGCCTTTAATCCCAGCACTTGGGAGGCAGAGGCAGGCGGATCTCTGTGAATTCGAGACCAGCCTGGTCTACAAGAGCTAGTTCCAGGACAGGCTCCAAAGCCACAGAGAAACCCTGTCTCAAAAAACCAATAAATAAATAAATAAATAAAACAAGACTGCCCATTAAGGGCAGGCATCACCACCTGGTCCTCAGAAAGTTCTGTGTTCACCTTTGGACACAGTAAAGGTGCTAGAGGAAGGACGCTTCCCTCTCAGGTGGCTGAGCAGGAGTAGATCAAAATCATCAAAATCTGCCAATAACTCCAAGAGGAGCTGGCGGATGTGCCAGAATGGTTTGAAACTGATAATGGGTACCCAGCATACCTGGCCACCAATACTTTTGTCTAATGCCATCATAGATGAGTTTGGCCAAAGGCTCCCATGACCCAACAAACCATCCCTGTGTCTCTCCCAGGTCCTGTTTGTCCTGGGCACACTGGTCATCGCCATGTCCCTGCAGATGGATCGCAGGGGCATCTGGAACTTGATGGGACCCTGCCTCTTTGCCTTTGTGATCATGGCCTCCATGTGGGTAAGGAACAGGGCACATAGTTCTCTTGTTTAGACTTAGCAAGAAGAGAGCCAGGCCCTTAAGTTTGGTTATGATCCCAGTTTTGCTAGAAGGGTTCCAAAACTCTACACCTGCTCAGAGCCAGTAGCAGCTACCCATAGAGCCCCAGTATGGCTGAGTCTTGGCCTGAGGACCGCTAGCCATGCGTCTGTATGTAGTTCTGCTGCCTAGACCTAGATAGACTCTGTAACTCCTGAGAACTGTAGTTGCACTCGGCCGGCACTAACATTCTTGTGGCTGTTCACTCCAGATGTACCGCTGTGGGCACCGGCGTCAGTGCTACCCCACCTCATGGCAGCGCTGGGTCTTCTACCTCCTGCCTGGCATCTCCATGGCCTCTGTAGGTATCGCCATCTACACTTCCATGATGACCAGTGAAAATTACTACTATACGCACAGCATTTGGCACATCCTATTGGCTGGTAGTGCAGCTTTCCTCCTGCCACCACGAGAGGAGCAGACCGAGTCGTGGGCTTGCTTGCACAAGTTCCCTTGTCACTATCAGATCTGCAGGAATGATCGGGATGAGCTGTACACAGTGACGTGACATGGCTGGCTCAAGGACACCTGATACTCTGATGACCTCTTCAGCTGTGGCAGGAACAAGAGAGGTGCCTATCTAGCCTGACCAGGTTTCCACCTGAATAAAATTGTCCTGTGACCCTTGGCTTCTTTTCCCGGAGGAGAAGACTCCTCCATCCCCAAATTTTTGTGGCTGCTGCCACTGTCCTCTTTAGGTCCGAGCTGCTTCTACCTGGAGACCGCAGGTACCATTTGTGGGCAGATCACTATGTTAAGGTTGAAGATATAGATAAGGGATCCCTATTGTCCCATTTGCTTGTGAAGCTGTAATGTGAGACATACAAGGCAAAGATGCCTGAGTCCACAGAGACCATTGTCCCTAACAGCATGTACCATCCTGCCTTGGCATGGGGATGCCCTGTTGCTGCCGTTGCTGTGGATGAGTCCAAGAGCTGATCAGGCCCTGGGGGGCCATGCACTGTCCCTCATTCTCTGTTGGAGCCACAGATCCTGAGAAGAACCTGGAGTGGCAGGGTACTCAGCTGGATGAGGAGTGGCCCCAGAAGGCACACACTGCCCTGCTCATGTGCCCTCCTCATCCTAAAGGTCCTACCTAGGTCTTAGTCTAGTGAGCATTTTTTTGTGTTGTCCCTAGGATGCTGACCCCCTGCTGAATCAGCTGAGGCTTCAGGAGAGGGTTCTGGATCCCTGGCGCAATCTTTCTGGTGTCTCCTGGGGGCTCTAAACTGATTGGTGTAGTGGTCCTGTTCCACTGTGAGGGCCAACTACTCTGTGGCCTTGGACCTTTTGTCCCGGTTTTGTCGTAATATGGACTTTCTGGGCTGCTCCCCCAGCTACTGACACCCTTTATTTGGCCACCAAAGCACACTTCAGCACCTGAAAGGGGAAACATGTATATACTGTTGGGGGGAGGTGGTAAAATGTTAAACTGTTCTATGAAGGCATATTTTTATGTAATTGATTAATTTAATATTCTATAATGATTTTTCAAACCAAACGAGTGTTTTACGTTTTTTTCTTGCGTCCCTGGAGGGAAAGGGAGGCTGGACCCCATTTTTTTTTAATTTAACTTTATTTTATGTGCATTGGTGTGAAGGTATCAGATCCCCTGCAACTAGATCTTCAGACATTTGTGAGCTTCCATGTGGGTGCTGGGAATTGAACCCGGGTTCTCTGGAAGAGCAGTCAGTGCTCTTAACCGCTGAGCCATCTCTCCAGCCCCTGGACCCCATTTCTAACAGGCCTGCCAAAGCTGCTGGGGAACTCCCGGGCTGCACTTGGTAGACGGTACCTTAAACCATTGCAGTCTTAAATAATTTTCCACGGTCCCTAAAGAAGGCGGAGGCAAAGGGATTGTTTCAGATGGATGGGCATTGCTACCAATCGGCAGTGAGCAAAGGTACGCGTTCGGCGACACTCTTCCGGATCCGGTTCCGGCGGACGCGAGCGCGCAACTTTCAGAGGTAGAGGGTCACGCAATGCCTCTGCACAAGTATCCTGTGTACCTGTGGCAGAAGCTGCGGATGCGGCAGGGCATCTATGCGCGCTTGCCCGCCCATTTCTTGCGCTCGCTGGAAGAAGAACGAACGCCCACCCCGGTACACTACAGACCTCACGGAGTGAAGTTCAAGATCAACCCGAAGAACGGGCAGCGCGAGCGAGTTGAGGACGTACCCATTCCAATTTACTACCCTCCGGAGTCCCAGCAGGGGCTGTGGGGTGGAGAAGGCCTGATTTTGGGCTACAGATATGCCAACAACGACAAGGTGGGTGCGGGCTGTTACGCATGCTGTGTTGGGTAGGTTCTGCTCTGGGCTCTGCGGACCGTCTGCCTGGCTGACACAAGCGCTTGGCTTACGGATCATGCTAACAAGTGAAGCGGCGAGAATTTGGAAAAAACTCCAATGACAGCGTCAAGTGGTGTCCCGAAGTGGGGTGGTCCTGATCAGGTAGCTATCAAGATTAAGGATGGAGTGGGGCTGCGACGGAACAGGGTGATTTCCTAGCTTATTTGAGGTCTTGGGTTCAAATCCCTGGCACCACAGAGATGAAAGGACGGATAGGTTTGAGGCTTGTGCTGAAGAGGAGGGAGAGGTGAAATCTGGTTGTCATCTGCCAGTTTCTATGAGCCTTTGTCTAATTCTTGTGACAGGAAATCTTTGCTCCTCCCACATGAAAATGATAAAATGAGATGTTTGGATTCAGGCAGCTTACAAAGTCCGGAGCCTGGAATCGATCGATCATTCTGGTGGAACGCTACTCCTAGCTAAGTGTTGTGGGAGGAGAGTGTTTAGCATCTTTCAGATGCCACTCGCTGGCCTGGGGCTGCTGTTCAGTTATGCCAGCATCGGGAACACATACAAGCAGCATGCAGGCTAGCTTGAGAGAAGCAGACAATCCATGTGAGCATCCAGGTCCAGCCCCAGGAGCCCTGTCTAGCAGCAGTGGTTCTGTGGAGCCTCCGAAGAGGGGAGAGGGCAAGCTCACATAGCCCAGCTCCCAGAAAGGTGTTTTGGGGCTCACTTGGTCTGTAGTGAAGCACCCCAGCAGTCATCAACAGGTCTCTCTTGCATGCTCAGCTCTCGGCGAAGGTGAAGAAGGTGTGGAAGCCTCAGCTGTTCACTCGGGAGCTTTACAGTGAAATCCTGGACAAGAAGTTCACCGTGACTGTGACCATGAGGACTCTGGATCTCATTGATGAGGCCTATGGGTTCGACTTCTATATTCTCAAGGCAAGCAGGGGTTAGTGCACTACAGAGTCTTGTCAGTCAAGGGAGGTGCAGAGCAGAATGTATGGTGTGTGTGTGGGTGTGTGTGGTGGGGAGTACGTGCCACCCAGGCTACCCATTACAAGTCTTAGCAAAACACAGTGGGCCCGCTTGCTCTTTGGTGCAGCCCCAGTGGAAGCTTCCTGCCTTCAGGAAGGTCACTTGTGAATGGTTGTACCACTGTTTACTCTTCTCTTGGGATTGTCTTGGGCTTGACCCATAAAGG
This sequence comes from Ondatra zibethicus, assembly GCA_004026605.1. Classification (NCBI taxonomy): domain Eukaryota; kingdom Metazoa; phylum Chordata; class Mammalia; order Rodentia; family Cricetidae; genus Ondatra; species Ondatra zibethicus. Next base: position 17,602 of record PVIU01003086.1, read on the forward strand.
CTTCCTTGCTGGTGCTGATTCCAGTGCCTGATCTGCTCTGGTCTAGCTTAGGGTTATCAGCTGAAGAGGAACCCACAGGGTCAGTTAGTAGGGTGGGTGCTACTATAGCACCTGGCCCTATATGAATCTTCTGCCAGACCCCAAAGGAAGACCTGTGTTCCAAGTTTGGCATGGACCTGAAGCGAGGGATGCTGCTGAGGCTTGCTCGCCAGGACCCCCAGTTACACCCTGACGACCCTGAACGGAGAGTAGCCATCTATGAGAAGTACAAGGTCAGAGTTTCCCCCATCCTGCTCGCTGCCTGAGGCTTCTGGCCTGGCCCGCACTTCACCAAGCCTTTCTTCTGCTTGCTCAGAGTTTTGTCATCCCAGAGGCAGAGGCTGAGTGGGTTGGCCTGACGCTGGAGGAGGCCGTGGAGAAACAGAGGCTCCTGGAGGAAAAGGTGAGTACCTGGAAACTGGCCACTGAGGTTGGGGGCTGCTTTTGACAGAGATGAGCATTTGGGGACTGCCACACTTAAATGATGCTGTATATTTGGTTCCTGCCACTTTGATGAAGCATGGCATGGTTCCTCTCCTGAAGTCTTTTCTTTTCTTCCCCTGGATGCTTAGGGACCTTTGGCAATGGGTGTTTACTTGGCCACTCAGCATCCCCTAGGATCTTCCTTTTGTGTCTGTTTCCCAGAATAGTCTAGAGCCTGTGGTAGCCACATTCCCAGGAGGCCTGTGATTCTTGGTGTCAAGAGAAAGCAATCCTGTTCTGGTGGTTAGGCTCTCTGCCCTCTAGGATGGCAAGCAGTCTTTGTTTTGTTTTGGTTTTGGTTTTTCGAGACAGGGTTTCTCTGTAGCTTTAGAGCCTGGCCTGGAACTAGCTCTATAGACCAGGATGGCCTTGAACTCACAGAGATCTGCCTGTCTCTGCCTCCCAAGTGCTGGGATTAAAGGCGTGTACCACCACTGCCTGCTTGTTTTTTTGTTTTTTGTTTTTTTTTTTATTTCAAGACTGGGTTTCTCTATGTAGCCTTGGCTGTCCTGGAACACAAACAGTCTTATATGACTTTGGCTATCTCCGGCTCTCCCATACCCCATTTTCTTTCCATGTTCAGCTAGAAGAGGCTGGCTACCACCCTCCCTAGCGCTCCATCTCTGGGCTACATTGAGCCTTACCATGACCTTTCCCCTTCAGGACCCTGTACCCCTGTTCAAGGTCTACGTAGAGGAGCTGGTCCAGCGGCTTCAGGAGCAGGTTCTGTCCAAGCCAGCAGTGGTGCAGAAGAGAGCTGGTGACCACGCCTGAACACCGGGCTCAGCCTTCCCTGTGGGCTTTTAGCACTGTGGACACAGTTGGGGTGGGCACAAGGACCACCTGTGGGCAGTGGGTGAACTTTGCTTGGCATGTGCTGACCACACAGCTCCTGTAGTAGACTGTTCAGAGAACCCTCTGTGCCAGGACTCTGGGAGGCCTGGAGTGGAGCAGATGCCTGTCCAAGCCGGTCAAGTACTTAAAGCATTGTAGTTCTTGGGCTTGGAATAAGTCCGAGGCAGTCTGAGCCACAGTAAAGTGTGCTGGTTTGCTTGGGAGTCTGCAGTCCTTCTGTGTGTTCTCGGTCTGGTCTTCCCCCGTCAAAGAAACCCAGGTGGACTATTTGCACTGTCCAGCTGTAGCTGTTGGCCCTGCTGAGCTGTGGAGACTGAGGTGTCCTGTGTTGCTTAACTTCCTTAGAGAAGAGGTCCCTCATGGTTGAGGCATCAAGGGTACAGCAAGATGGAGCTGCTTCTCTCTCAGTGTATAGTTCTTAGGTTAAAAAGTTTTAATTATATCTATTTAGTGTGCATGTGTGCTTGCACGTGCCCATGGCATGCAATGTGGAGGTCAGGGGATAACTTGTGGGAGTTGATTCTTTTCCTTCTACCATGTGGGTTCCAAAAATCAAAGTCAGGACATTAAGCTTTATGGCAAGTGTCTTTACTGGCTCAGCCATCTCGCTGACTGTAATTTAAATTTTTTTTAGCTGGGCAGTGGTGGCGCATGCCTTTAATCCTAGCACTCGGAAGGCAGAGGCAGGCAGATCTCTGTGAGTTTGAGGCCAGTCTGATCTACAGAGTGAGTTCCAGTATAGCTAGGGCTGTAACATAGAGAAGTCCTGTATTGAAAAAAAAAACAGTAAATAAATAAATTTATTTTTTGCCAGCTGAGCAGTGGTGGTACCTGCCTTTAATCCCAGCACTTGGGAGGCAGAGTCAGGTGTATCTCTATGAGTTCAAGGCCAGCTTGGTCTACAGAGCTAGTTCCAGAGCAGCCAGGGCTACACAGAGAAACCCTGTGTCCAAATATATATGTGTGTGTGTGTGTGTATATATATATATATATATATATATATATATATATATATATATATATAATTTTTTTTTATTTTTTATTTTTTTGGTTTTTTCAAGACAGGGTTTCTCTCTAGCTTTGGAGCCTGTCCTGGAACTAGCTCTTGTAGACCAGGCTGGCCTTGAACTCACAGAGATCTGCCTGCCTCTGCCTCCCGAGTACTGGGATTAAAGGCATGCGCCACCACCGCCCGGCTATTTATTTTTTAAACCTAAAGCAAACAATACTCGGACAGCTATTGCCTTGGTGAACCCACAAAGCCTTGCCTAGTAGTTTAAATCATTAGTATGGTTCCCACATCACTGGCTTTAAATTTGAGTCTCCTAAATTAAACTAATCTCTTCCAGGTAGGACTAGGTCCTTGTTGGGTTTGTAATTGTTGTCCTCACTGTCTGACTTGGTTCAGCTAGCTGCCTGTCTGATTATCTATCTCCTTTCTCACTGCCAAGGCCTGGGTCAAGCAGGACCTGTGTGAGTTTTTCTGCTGCTTATTCTTTTGGAGACAAAGTCCCACTATGTAGCCTTGGTTGTCCTTGAATTCCAGATCCGCATGTCTTGTCTCTTCCGAGGGCTGGAATTGTAGATGTTCTCCACCCTTAGGCTTGGCTGGGTCCTGTGGGATTTCTTGTTTCCTGGGGCCTCAAGAGACCTGTAGCTGCCTTGAGGGACACCGTCAGAATAGGTTGGGTGCCAGACTCAACTCTGGCCCCCGCCTGCCAGTTGGGAATTGTGTTCCAGGCAGGTGTCCATATGCTACATGCTGTGACTCTTGAGGTTGTGGCTCTGCACCAGGGATTTGGGGTTACTGAGAAATTGCTCAGGCTGGCCATTGGTGTGACAGGTGCTGAGTTTGGCCTGAGCAAGTCACTGCTAGTCACTACTACTGAAGTCTAAGGCTGTTCCATTTTCCTATAGAAGGCCAGGCAGAACTGAGGTGCACTCTGGTGTGGCCTTGGCCTTGCTTCTCAGATATAGCCCCATTGTAGTGGAGTGTGGTGTTTATTTCTTCCTCACATCCTCACAAATAACTTTTTGTTTTGTTTTTGCTTTTTTTTTTTTTTTAAGATGGCCTCACTTTAGCCCAGGAAGGCTTTGAATTTGAGGCAAGCTCAATGTCCCACCCTCTCGAGTTCTAGGATTATAGATGTGAGCCGTGCCCAACTCTAGAAACATTTTGAGTCAGAAAACTGTGATGATGCTCCATAGTAAATGATTAGCTTATCTCCTCCCCCAGTAAAATGAGTCAGGTAGTTCCCAAACAGACCACTGTCCTGCCTTCTGGGTGTGGTGAGGGGGTTCCAGCTTGCAGAGTGGAGGTGGGGTAACATTGAGTGTCCCTGCTCACACATGCATGCACATACACACTGAGGCAAGCCTGTGTTAATAATCCAGACCACGCGTGGGATAGGAGCTGAGATGCAAGCCTTGGGAAACTGTCTGCAAAATAGCTCTCTGCCCATTTCCTTGCTTGTCACGGGTCCTAAACCTCCGCTTCAGCTGCCTTAGCTGCTCTCCCTGGTTCTTTCTGTACCCCAGGAACCAACCTGTCCGTCTGCTGTGTGTCTCAGAGCCCGCGCTGGGTGGGTGGGGGTGTAGTAAGACCAACCTGCAAAAGGCAGGAATAACTCCCTGCTATGTTTTGTGACAACAGTCTGAGGTCATGTCAAAAGGACTGTGTAGCTGGTTATGGTGACAAAGGTAGGAGGCTGTCCTGTTGCTGCTGTGATTCCTGCAGCTTGGGGCAGTGGAGACCTGAGCAGCTGTGACTTCATCATCCATTTAGAGATGAGACCCAGGCCGGAAAGGACCTCTGGCACTCACAGGTGGAATGACATGAGGTGACCCAGCCCAGAGCTCTACCTGACTTGTCTGAGAGTTTCACCTATATGCTGAATTGTACAGAGGTATTTTAGGAGGTACGGAGGGGTGGGCAGGCCCTGAGGGGTTTTTTAGATACTTTGACCCTGTTCTGTGCCCAGTCAGCACTCTGAGCCCAGGAAGCCACTGGAGGTTCACTCTGATTTCACCCCTGCCTGTGCATGACAGTCTACCTTAATCTGCCTTGGTCTGTGCTAACACCATGGTTTCCTGGCAATTTGAACCCTTCCTGCCCTGCAAACACAGGTCAGGTTGTCTAGTGCCCACCCAGGTCTTCTGTCCATTCTGAGCCATCCTAAGCTGGATCACTGGACCAGAAGTGCTCAGCCAGCAGGAGGAGCTCCATGTCACCCCAACTCACCTGCTGCAGCTCACTTCAATCTCCTTAGGTTCACACTGTGCTGTAGAATGGACTCTTTCTCACAACCAGCTGGCCCAGGCTGCCTTCCCATTCATCACTCATACCCTGCCCATTGATGAGACTTGTGTACTGGTGGTCTCCAACATGGTAAGGAGAACCTTCGAGTTCAGGTACTATCCTGTGTCAGCAGCTCAGGAGACACTAGCCTCTCTAGTGTGAAGCAGTTGAACCAAGAGCCATGCTGGGACTGGTCACTGAGTTACTATTCCAAGCTTGGATCCCTCAGGCCAACCCTGGTTGTTCTCACCCATAGATGTAAGAACCACTGGACCCATGTTTCAGGTTCTCTTGACCCTTTTGTCTCTCTAGTCTTGGCAGGGCACTCTTCATTGGCCACTTAGGTTCCTGGGACCTGCCAGGCTCTGGCCTAAAGAATCATACCTGTTCCTGGAAACCCTGAGGATGTGGTCTGGGCTTTACCTCGGAAGTGAGATGCAGTCTGAGAGTTCTCAAGAGACCTTTGCAGGGCTCTTAGTCAGACAGTGCTATTCTCAGGGCTGTTTGAACAGACTAGGCTGTTTCTGAATGTCACAGAACTGGGATGTTGGTGACTTCAAGATTGCTCAAAGGCCTGTAACCAGGATGGCCAGTCCATGGAGGGGTGATACAGCATACTCTTGCTGAGAATCTCTGTTCTTGGGGTATTCTTAAATGTGTTGCTGGGGACTAATATTAGTTGGGTATGGGGGTACATTGTTTTCCAGAAGCCCTGTACCCAGAGAAGGGTTCCAGAATTTTGCCAAGTAAGAATGTACAGAGGTTTGTCAGCAGAAACAGTGTTGACAAACTTCCATCTGAGGTAGGCCAAAAGCTTGGACCTTTTGACCTAGGACTGGGTGGGGTTTCTCTCTGATATTCCCCCACTGCCTACCATTCCCTGCTTCTCAATTTTTTTTTTTTTTTAAACCAGTGTAGGACTGGCCTTCAGCCCCTGGGGCAAGCCTGACCTGAAGAAGTCCTTTTTTTAGTAGGGGCTCCAAAGATCATTATTTGTACCTCAGCCAGGAAATCAAGTAGGACATGTTACATCTCAGGAAAGGCCATGAGGTGGACAGAGACCCCTTCACATGGGACATGTATGAAACATATAACAAAAATGCTTAATAGCTAGAGTGGGGACAATTACTCTATAGCCACTCCCAGTGCCCTTCTGAAGGGACACTGGCATGGGACCACTGGTAGCACTGCCTGCTCCCTCTGCAGATAGGAGTGGCTTGGGGGGTGGCGGTGTCTAAAGGGGCTGGTTGCCATGGCTACCATAGGGTTCTGAGGCCCGTCATCTGGTCCTTGCCTCAGCCAATAGGCGGCAGGAGCCTGAGCTGCAGCCTAGAGTCACGCTTCTGCCTCCCAGCCACACAGTGGCCAAGAGCAGGGACCCGCTTCCTGGAGTGGCTGAAAGTGCTCGGACGGACAGCCAAGCCCATCATGGCGGACAGCGGGACAGTGGGGCGCGATCAGTCACTTGGAGCCAGGCAGGTGAGGTAAGCCAGGCGGGTGGACAGATGAATGGAAGAATGGGTGGACAGGTGGATGTAGGTGGTCCTTGTAGCCCATTGTTCTTGTGGTTGTGGCCCTGCCCTCAGCCCACCCACCCTCAGCACACACATCACTCTCCCACCGAACCTTCACTTTGGATCTTCACCCCACATGGTCTATAGAAGGGTCAAGGGAGGAGACAAAAGAAAGACTATGAGCAGAATGGAGCCACACCACACCACCCCGGGCCCGAAAACCGCCTTGGTTGGTCTCTCATGTCAGATTCCACACAGGCGGCTTCAAAGACCCCCTGACTAGCCCAGGCCCTTGGTGTCCTGACTACCATGCCTGGGCTCGGCGACAAGCCGCTTCAAATCGGCACGGTTTAAGGAGCAATTTTTTTTTTTCAATAAGGGGAAAAAAAGAAGCAACAGAAAAAAAAATGTCCACCTATAACAGGGGGAGCAGCCAGCCCAGATAGATCAGAAGCACAAAATCCCATTACTCGGGACTTCAGAGCACAGCCCTGCACAGGCAGCTGCGATTAAGAGCTTGTCAATGGAGTCCCCTTCGGAGATCAAAGGGGCATGCCCGTGAGAGAGTGTGTGTGTGTGTGTGTGTGTGTGCGCGCGCGTGCGTGTACATACATATGTGTGCATGTGTATAGGAGCTCATGCTGTGAGGTGACAGTGGAGGGGCCATGTGCCACAGGACAGAAGAGCCTAGCGTATCACCTGCCTCCTGTGGCCACCCTCCATGTTGCTTCTGTCCTTGCTACTATGTATGACATGCGTGAATGCATTGGGTGCCAGGCTAGGCACAGGAGAGGCCTGGTCCCTAATACATCCTCTGGGAGGCAGTCCTGGATAGACCTATTCCCCATTTCTGGGCCTCCATCTTTTACTTGCATCCTGTCCCTTCCCCTTAGTCTACCCCCAAGGAGCCTGTAGGAGCTGGGAAGCCATGCTGGGCCATGGCAATGCTGTGTGTGAGGATGGGCTGTGTCTGGGTATATAACTACTGCAACCAGGTCCTGCTGCCCATAGGCCATGAACTCTCAGCTGGCTTGGTAAATGCATCCCGGGGGTTGAAAGCTGCTGTCGATGTGATTGGTAGGTTGTTAGGTAAACTCTGAGAAGCAAATCTTTTAATCCACTGTGGCTAATCCAGTGCACTTTTGTTTGCCAAGACAGATTCTGCAGCAACAAAGGGGCTGGAAGGACCCCAGCATACATAATCACATACTTAGAACTTGGCCGCTGCTGCCCACAAGGTTCCTAGGCAGCAGAGAGAGACATCTCAGGACAGCAGTATAGAGGGTGGGTGGTTGAGGGAGGGGCCTAAATAGGCTGAAGGTGTGGGCCACTAGCCTCCCTGTTCACCTGTCAGGATGTCCCCTGGTCACCTGTTGCCTTCGGCCACTGGGACTGTGCAAGTTTGTGGGGGCCACTGAGTTGAGTCAGACAGAAGGAAAATCAATATCCAATACAGGGTGCAAGAGTACCTGGGAACAGAAAGGCTTGTGAAGATGTGATGGGAAGCTGGGAAGAATGACACATGACATCCGGGGAGGGAACAGGAGGGCACATGTGCCCATTACAGGAAGAGGAAGTGACCTGAGGCTGTGTGTGGAAGTATGAACGAGCACCTCCAGAGTATCTTCAGGACCTGGTGCTACCAGAACCTGTTTGCAGTACCTACTCTGGGAAATGGTGCTGAGGTTAGGGAGCACCAGGCTTCTTCCTCTTTTTACGGTGTATACTAGGTCATAGCAGTGGGCTTTCTCCTGCTGCCTAGTTTATCTGTGCAGAGTTGAGCATGGAGCACTGAGGGGTCCTCACTTTGTCAAGGACATTCTACTCAGACATAGTAGGGACTCAAGTCTCCAGAGTAGCTGGTGTCATTCCTGAAGTTCCCTAGTTGGGGGAGGTGTTGGGCTTGGTGGCAGGCTGCCTTCCCCTACTGGGTCCTAGGGCTGGGATATCAAAAAGATAGCTGACTTACACTCCCCACCCTCCATGCCTAACTTCTGACCCTGATCTACTTGGTGTCTAAATTCACCTTTGCCCAGATGCTCTCAGACTAGTCCTGAGGGCTAGAGCCCACCAGAACAGCAGTGTGGATGACTCCCCTTAAGACAATAGGGAGTCACATCCCAATAAGAAGGTGCCGATTGTATCCTGAAAGGGTTTACTTCTTGGGATTCACTTAAGTGGAGAACTGGCCCAGCACTACCCTCATGCCTGTTTACCTCATGCCTGTTTACACTTCTTTCCTGCCTTATTGGCCCTTGACTGCTGGAGGCTGCATCCTGAGGCCCTAGACTGGAGTGAGCACAGGAAATGGTATGCTGGGTCAGGTCTGCTGAAGGGAGGAGGGCATGGCTGTGAGTACTGCTGGAGTCTAAACCCAGGGGATAAGCATGGTACCACCTGACTGGGCCTGGAACATATAATAACCCAGAGGGCACAAACTGACCGCAGTGTCCATCTCTGAAGAGACCATGCTAGCAATGCAGAGTGATTCATTCTCTACTCCTCTGGGGGTGGGTGCTCCTTACCTGGGAGGGGAAGGCAGATACTCAGCTGAAACAGCATTCTGAAGAAGGAGCCATCAGAACCCTCCATTGCGATGGTGGCTGGCATATAACCCATTATTTAGAAGTGTCAACAGTGGTTAACACAGCGGCCATGTTGAACCATATCATTTAGGATAGTTGTGCTCCTGTTGGGCAAAATACAAATAGCAAGAGTAAAGCAACATGCTAGTTCAGAACACATCACAGGAGTGATACAAGGGGAGGAAGAACCTAGGGCCAGCAAAATGGCTCAGCAGGTACAGGAGCTTGCTGCTGAGACTGATGACCTGGTTCAGTCCTAGGGACCCACATGTAGAAGAGAACTGACTTCCAAAGTTGTACTCTGACCTCTACATATAGGCCCCGAACATCTTATGCCCATATGCATATAAACAAGCAAACAAATAAATGAACAAACAAATCTGTCAAGGGTCTTGCCAATGCCAAGGTGGCTTCTGGTACAGTTAAGGCCTCCTGAGGCCCTAGACTGGAGTGAGCACAGGAACACACAAGCTAATGCTGCCCATGAGCAAGCAGTTGCTTATTATACATTGATGTCAACTGGAAGGTGGCAGCCACTGCAGAGTTATTGAGACTTCCATGTAATTGTAATGGTAATGTTACTGTAGCACATTCATGAAGAATAAAGAATAAATGCTGGGCATACACCTCCACTCTTGTATTTCTAGTGCTTGAAAAGCTTGGTCAGGAGAATCACAAGTTCAAGGCCAGCCTGAGCTATACAGTGAGACTCTGTTTTGATAATTCTGCTTCCTACCAGGGGCCTATATGTGTCTTCTTTGATAGGCTCGTATTCCTCCTGCCTTCACAGACACATATACTGTGACACAAAAATTAGTATCTGTGTTTGTGGCACTGCAGCTTTTCTCCTCACTGCTGGGTCTCAAGCTCCTTGTCCTCCCTTAGGCAGAGAGGCCCTGGCCACCCCACCTCCAGCCCCAGCCCTCCAGCCCCAATCTTAGAAATGGTGGGAAAAGATGAGTGGGATGAGGTGGAGGCCAGGATTGGGCTTAAGGCAGGAAAGCAGCTGGCCATCGGGGAGGGAACTGAGCCACCCAAGTCCTCTGAGCATTCTGAGCCACTTTGGTTATAGATGGCTGCCTTATTCCAGAATTGTAAATGAACCATTTAAAACTACAAGTCTTCATTCTCCCTACTGGGAACTCAGTTGCCATGCCACCACTCCCTGCTATACCATTGCACTGGGTAGAGGGGGTAAGGGACAGACAGCTAGAAACCAGCTGAGCTGGAGACTCCCCTCTTCCCCTAGAATTGGAAATCAGAATGGTCCCTTCTTGTCCTTTCTTCCTGAGCTGGGCATGGGCAGTGGCCATCCATTTCTGTAGTTGGCCTTCTGCTGTGGGTTTTCCTGCCATGTATCACTGGGCCAGACACTGCAACACACATGCCAGCTGGTGCCGGATGACTTTCTTTGTATCTCTGTTCATAAACAGTCTTCTTCAATCATAGGGGCAAATAAAGGCTTCAAAAAACACGTAGAGTATTTCTATGTCTACACTGAAGACAATAATTTCCACTCATGAGCTTGTTTGCTTTAAACCCTCTTTGGTTCCTGAGAAAAAGCTCAAACAAATGCCATGAAAGTTAAGTTAAAGCTGCTAGTGGCAATTCTGGGTGGATTGCACCTGTGTATAGGAGGGCACCTATCTCTCAGAAGCAAGATTCCCAAGTGCTGTCCTCTTTCTCCCTGCAGGAATTCCCTTAAGGTCTCTATAATTTAGCCCTTGGTGGAATTCCCTCCTCTGGTCTACCCTCCTTAACATCTACCCTCCATTTGAAATTTTTCCTCCATGGCCACCCCACAGCCCACCTTAGCAGGCTGCTGCATTTCCTCCAGGCTTCCTGATTCCCTTCCTGTCCCTGCAGGGCAGGGGCCCCGAGGAGCTGGAGGCCCGAGGGTCCTATTCTGGTCCCAGGGCTTGGGGATACCCACCACCGTGGGCTAGCAGGAGGATGGACGTGGACTTGATCCCGAGAGCCTGGCCTGGCCGCAGCAACAGCTCTACAGAATCAAGGCAAGCGTTGGGGCCCGGGTTTGGGAGTGGGGAGGCACTCCAATACCAAAGATATCTATGCTCAATCAGTGGCCCTGACTGTTTCTTCTAATGATATGAGGCCGAATGGTCTGGGGCAGGGGCTGCAAGGGGCCCTGGACCCTGGCTGGAACTGTGTCAGTTGGGCATGTGTGAGCATGAAACCTGCTGCTGGGATCTGAATGGGGCTATGTTGGCTTAGCAGTACAGCACTGTCTGTATCCCAGCCCCTGCCGTGAGGTTCAGTGATGGGTCTAGGGTGGGAATTTGGTAGACCAGGTTACTCTAGTTGCTATAGTTTAAGGGGTCCTTTCTCTATACATTGCAACCCTGAGCATTGGCACTATGCTAAGTCCTCCCCAGAGGCAGGTGGCAGGGTAAGAATCACCTCACGCAGCTGTGTGAAAGATGGTCCGTGGGTTCAGAAGTCTTAAGCCTGAGAGCCATGAAGGATAAAGGACAGGCAAGGAGAGTGAACAGTGTCTAGGAGAAAGCATGGTAGTGGCATTAGTAATAGCATCGTGCACAGTGAAGCATGTAGATGGACAACTGCAGATGCAGCCGGGATAGGTGGTGTGGGGCGCCAACAGGAGGAGAGGTTCTGAAAGAATGTGGGTGCCAGGAGTCCTTGGCCAGGGTGAGCCGTGGGTGGGTGTGCGCTGAGCCTGAGATGCAACCTTTTGGCAAAATGGACTTCCTGAGAGGTGTGGGGAGCTCATCTGTGGAGTCCTGATTGGCATGGTAGATGACATTCGCAAGGGCAATAATACATCCTTCCCTTGGGGAGTGGCTGGCAGAAGGTTGAGGCCTGAACAATACCTTTCAGATGTACTGATTCTGACAAGGTAGTACCCCAGAGCAGTTGTAGGAGTTGCTGCCAAGTAGCGAGCTGGGCATCTATGCGCCTGATGCTGTGGCCTTGTGTCCTGAAGCCTGTGGTGAGGCAACATGGAGTTGGCCTGTTGGGTTTGCAGACTCAAGTCCGTAACCTCAGTGAGAGAAGTCTTAGAGACAGGATGTTTGCGTATGTGTTTGGAGGGCGTCCGGATACCCAGAAGCCCTTTCAGGATAGCACCTGCGATTGGGCGTGTCAGTTCAGACTTGGGCGCTCTGTCCTCGGTGCACTAGTCCAGGGCTCGGTGATGGCTGTAGTTGTTGAGCACGCCCAGGGCTAGGTTTCCCATGCCACCTTTCGGGACAAGCTATAGTCGCCACCCCATTGGGCGTCCTCCCAGACTAAGTCCCAGCCGTACTCCTGGCCCACGCCCCGCCTCTACCACAGCAAGACCCTGACTGGCTTCTGTTTCCGACTCTGACTGTGGCTGCAGCCCCGCCTCCCGTTCAAGATCCTGCTCCTTACTCTTCTGGTCTTCTGCCTCCCGTCCCGCCCCCTGTTAGAAGCCCCGCCCACGCAGCGGTTCTGCCTCCACACTGAGGCTCCGCCCACAAGCCTCCCCGCCCCACACCGCGGCCCCGCCCCCGCACTTCCGGGCGGCGCCGGCGGGGGCGCTCGGGCCTGGGCTTCAGCGCTCTGGGCTCAGGCTCCCGGCTCAGGGAAGCGCTTGCGGCCGTTGCGGCCGCCGCCGCCGCAGGAGCCCGCTGGGATCGGGCTGGAGCCTCCTTCCAGAGCGGGCCGGTGAGAGTGAGCAGCCGGGGCTTGGTGGCGCTCTGCGGCCTGCCTCGCGCCTCCTCCGGGCCACGGGTCGCCGAGCCGCCGCGATGGGGGTCCCCCAGGGCCGCGCCCCCGCCGTGGCCGGCCCGCCGAGCCGCCGCTGAGCGCATGGGCCTGGCCAGGCCAGGAGCCAGGCCCCGGGCCGCGCCTCCATAGCCGCCGCGCGCTGGTGAGTAGTGGGAGCCGGCGGGCGCGCTCCTGTGGCGCGGAGGCCTGCTGCCCGGGGCTGCGGGAGTAGGCCGCGCTAGGCCGGCGGACCCGGACCCGGAAGAGAGGGGCGCGCGGGTTGCGGGCGGGAGGCGTGTCGGAGCGCGGCCCGCGATGTGCGAGGTTGTGCTCTGCGCGGGGAGACCAGAGCTCCAAGGGGAAGCGGTGTAGGAGAGGTGCAGGCTCCGCAGTACGTGTAGAGGCGTGGGGGCTGCGTATGCTAGGCATATGGGTGAATGACTTTAGAGGCCGATGTGCCAGGGAAGGAAGGGGTGATAGTAGGGCACGGGGATAGTAGTCCTATGTGAACAGGACAAGGGAGTAAGGAAGACCAAGGATTCTAAGAATGATCTTCAGCTGGATGTGTCTCTGCTGAGTGTGGTGTGCTCGCGGTTGTTCACGGGTCTGGGACACGTTTAGGATGTGGGTGAGTTGGTGTTGAGGAGGTGCTGGTGGCAGACTGTGTGTGTCCTCCCTTTGCGTCATCCCTCAACCGCTGCGAAAAAGTAAAGGAAAGTAGGGATGAGTAAGAGAGCAAGGAGGGCACTCTGTGACTCTGCTGTGGTTCGACTTGCCAGACACCCTGTTGTCCAGGTGTCCATTTCTTGTCTGGTTGACAAAGCAAAATACCCCAAAATCAAAACCCAGAGCTGCACATTTTTAGTTGGGCATGAAGACAATACAGAGAAAAAAAAATCCACCAGCCTCAGATTTTTTTCAGCTCATCTCCGGGAAAACTTATAAAGGGTTCTCACTATGTGTGCGTTACTCCGTTTACTCTCAGACTAGTGGAGAACATGGAGTCCAGCTTTACCTGAGAGAGACAGCCCTAGCTGGTTTCAGTTTAGACTGTCGCTTCAGGGATGATAAAGTGTATGAAGCACAGGGATTTTGTTTGATTTCTCAGCAGGTGTTGACTTGTCCTGCATCTTTCAGAGAAACAAAGTGGGTTATGTTGGCCCCTAAGACTTTATGTGATGGAGGACTGGAGTGCATAGGAAATAATAGCCCTGACCTCTCAAGAATTTAATCAGTGGATAGTTGGTATAATGCTAGTCACGTTATTACTTCCACATTCAGTCTAAATCATAAGCTTGGAAGTTATGCTTGAGTATAATAAATATATACACACATACCCAGGGCTGTGTGTTATGACAGTGTCAAAGGGAATCTTAAATATGATATCAGACTTGTATTACCTTAATGGAGTCACTTTATAGGTGGTGGTTACAGATTTGAGGCCATATTTGGTGCTATGGGTGTTGGACTCTTACTGAATTTTCATAGCTACTTTATGTGTGATATTTCTATGTGTGCCTTAAATGCTAGCTGTCCTCTGTGGGAACCCAGGGATTATTAGAAATTTGGCTGTTGCTAGCGTTAGTAATTTGTGGGAATGCTCATGTACTTCCAGGGACAGGTGGCCAGGGATGCAGGCCCTTTTTCCCGTGGTGATAGCCTAGATAAGAACATGGTAGGCATGGTGGGCTAGTGTGGTGCGTCAGACATCCACGGTGCTTACTGCATGGAGACAGCTCCCAGAAAGTGACTGAGGTTAAAGAAAGGGCTGGGGAGCTCTGAACAGCAGGAGACCACAGTCATAGGGGCTGTGACCTTAAGAAACAGGCTGGTCCTGCTGAGGCTGAGATTATAACCTACCTAAGAAGTCATTAGCTGTAGAAATGTCATAATTGTGACCCACCTTTTATTTGTACATGCCTCTTCCTTCAAGCTATTAGTAATCTAGTCATCAGCATTGTTAGCAGTTAAAGTGTGTATTGTGTGAGAATGAACACGAGATGGATTTCATGGAAGCCAGGGCTCAGCACCAGGGAGAGCCACTCCCTTATTTTTAGTTGTAGATGTACATTGTGCTGTTTTTGTTTTGTGAGAGTCTCTTGTATCCCAGGCTGGTCTCCAACTCTTATGTAGCCAAGAGTAACTTTGAGTTCCTGATCTCCTGCTTCTCCCTCCATTCAAAGGTGTACACTGCCACTCTCAGTTTTTTGTTTTGTTTTTTTTCCAAGACGGGGTTTCTCAGTGTAGCTTTGGCTGTCCTGGAACTCGCTCCGTAGACCAGTCTGGCCTCGAACTTACAGAGATCAACCTGCCTCTGCTTCCCAAGTGCTGGAATTAAAGGCGTGCGCCACCATTGCCTGGCTACCATTCTATTTTATGCAGTATTGGGGGTCTGGAGATAGAACCCACACCTTAGCTTTCTAAGGCAGCACACTACCATCTGAACCACATCCCCAGCATGACCTTGATCTCTTGATCAAGATCTTGAACTCTTCACCTTGCAAGTTCTGGGGTTCCAGATGTGTGCCAGTACATTGGCTTTATTTATTTATTGAGTTAGATTTTCATTTTGTAGTCTAGGCTAGCTTCGACTCAGGATAATCCTTCCATTTTGTACCCTCTGGCTTGTTTAGTGTTCTGGACATCCTACCCTGCCATAATGCCTCTCTCAGCTCACTTTTAGTGGGTCCGTTCAGGACAAGGCTGCTATCTCCCCCTTTGAATAGGTTGAGAGGCATTGCTAGAGCTCAGGGACTCTCCCATGGGATGTAGCAAAAAGGACCAAAGATCATAGCAGAGGTTCTTATCTAAATATGAACAGGTTTGGTTCCTTCTACATACTGTACACAGCAATAAAAACTATAGTTCTCTAATCTCTAAGAGTATAGGTTGTATAGTTTTCATCTGGTGGCTCTAAACCATATTTCCTGTATGCTTCTGTAGCAAAAGTGCTTGCAATTTATTTATTTATTTTTCTGTACCTTTTCTGCCTCTCTTAAGTTCCTAGTCACCATTTATTATCAGAAGGGAATCTCCTAAGAGAGAAATTAGCAGCCAAGTACAGTTTTTTGGATCTCTAAGGTTGTCTATGTTGATGATGCACAGGTAGATGCCTCTGTATGTGGACTGTGTCCTTCCATCTCTGGTCCATGGTGTGGACGGTGATCTCTTAGCTGTGGAGAGTAGGGAGGACATCTTGCTATATGGTCGCTCATGTTATGGAACATGTCAAGGATGAAAAGTGATAGAGCAGACAGGTAATACAGAGACTGTTAACTTAGAATGTACCTGTCCACCTGAGGATCTGTAATGTGCCTCTTTGTTTCTTAGTGTCGCTAGAGCAAGTGTCTTCACGTGTGAGGGACCAGCTCACTGATGCTGGCAAATGGGGACAGAGTTACCCTTCCTTCTTCCAGCTTTCCTGTCCAATGGACAGTCATTTCTTTAGCCAGGATGGGTGATCTTCAGGCCTCACCACTGAAGGCATCCCTTGAAGGAGAGATGTCCTCTGTGATCCAGGCTTTCACTTAGTATGAGAGGCATTCTTGCAAAGGTTTCCAGAAATTGTCTTAATGATAGAGCAAAACTTCTGGCCAAAATATGTCTCTGCTGGAAGTCTGCACTGAGTCTCTGCTCCAAGTGGGAGTGGGAGGGCATCACTGCACATCTCAAGAGAACCTCTGGTGTTTCCATGGACCACCTTTCCTAATCCTTGTCCTCTTAAT
This sequence comes from Ondatra zibethicus, assembly GCA_004026605.1. Lineage (NCBI taxonomy): Eukaryota > Metazoa > Chordata > Mammalia > Rodentia > Cricetidae > Ondatra > Ondatra zibethicus. Next base: position 33,812 of record PVIU01003086.1, read on the forward strand.
GGTTTCAACAGGACAGATTGATTCCCTTGGGAGCTGTAAGTACTGAGGTATTAGGGTGCAGCGCTCATTGTTCACTGACGCAGAGTCCCAAAATGAATGTCCAGGAGCAGGGTTTCCCCTTGGACCTCGGAGCAAGTTTCACCGAAGATGCCCCCCGGCCCCCAGTGCCTGGAGAAGAGGGAGAACTGGTATCTACTGATTCGAGGCCTGTCAACCATAATTTCTGCTCTGGGAAAGGTGCCAGCACTAAAAGTGAGACCTCGACAGCTACCCCAAGACGTTCAGATCTGGATCTGGGATATGAGCCTGAGGGCAGTGCCTCCCCCACCCCACCATACTTGAGGTGGGCTGAGTCATTGCATTCCTTACTGGATGACCAAGATGGGATCAGCCTGTTCAGGACTTTCCTGAAGCAGGAGGGCTGTGCTGACTTGCTGGACTTCTGGTTTGCCTGCAGTGGCTTCAGGAAGCTTGAGCCCTGTGACTCAAATGAGGAGAAGCGGCTGAAGTTGGCAAGAGCCATCTACCGAAAGTACATCCTGGATAGCAATGGCATTGTGTCCAGACAAACCAAGCCAGCTACTAAAAGCTTCATAAAGGACTGTGTCATGAAGCAGCAGATCGATCCTGCCATGTTTGACCAGGCACAGACAGAAATCCAGTCCACCATGGAAGAGAATACCTACCCTTCCTTCCTTAAGTCTGACATTTATTTGGAATACACAAGGACAGGCTCAGAGAGTCCGAAGGTTTGCAGTGACCAGAGCTCAGGGTCTGGGACAGGGAAGGGCATGTCTGGATACCTGCCTACTCTGAATGAAGATGAAGAATGGAAATGTGACCAAGATGCAGATGAGGATGATGGCCGGGACTCTGTCCCCCCCAGCAGGCTCACCCAGAAGCTGCTATTGGAGACTGCTGCCCCGAGGGCCCCCGCAAGTAGACGGTACAGCGAAGGCAGAGAGCTCAGGTGAGTTCGGCACAAGGTGTCCATTTTCTATACACACCTCGGAGACCTGGCAAAGGAGCAAGGGAAAGGTGGTAACAGGTGGCCTTGTTTTCAACCCCAACTGAAAACTCTACTGCTGCTATTGTTGAATTACGGTTTTATTTCCTACATAGATGCCGTCATACTTGTCATTAGGTATCTTTTTATATTTGCAGAGTTGAGAATGCAACGAACAGGACTTGCTAGATGTAATCTACTTACTTGGGAAGCTGAGGCAGGAGAATCAAAAATTGTGTGTCAGTCTGGGCAACTAGTAGAGATTCACAATGAAAAGGTGTGGAGGCTTATTGGAGTTTCTGCATAGCATGCTGGAAACCCTCCCGTAGTTCCCTCCTTAGTAACACTTTGTACTGTGAAACATATGACTTTGTGAATTATTAGAAGCATGGAAATTCTTAAAAGTCATAATGTTTAAATTTTACCCCTGAGCATAAAATTCATGTCTTCTTGCATAGAAGAAGGACCTGATCGGAGACAAAGACTCTAGCCCTTAATAATGGGCGGGAAATATATTCAAATGCATAGAAAATTCTAATTGCTTTCCTTTTAACTTTAGACTCATTTTATTTCATGTGTATGAGTGTCTTACATCTGTGTATATGTACCACATGTGTGCCTGGTGTCCACAGAAGTCAGAAGAGAACTTCCGATCCCTTGAGACTGGAGTTAACAGATACTTGCCAGCCACCACGTGGGTGCTGGGATTCAAACTCAGACCCTCTAGAAAAACAAGTGCTCTTAACTGCTAAACCATCTCTACAAACCCCACCACACCTTGTTATTTTAATCTTTAGGATTTCTCCTGAAGAATGAGACAGTAGTGAGACAGTTTCTGTGTAGTCAGTTGTTGGAGGGGTCAGAAACTCTTGATGTCTGTGCTTGGAATTCCAGAACTGGACATTTTCCCTCCATATATCAGCCCA
>PVIU01003086.1:35843-70877 GCA_004026605.1 Ondatra zibethicus
GCGTGTGTGTGTGTGTGTGTGTGTGTGTGTGTGTGTGTGTGTGTGTGTGTGTGTGTGTGTGTGTGTGTGTGTGTGTGTGTGTGTGTGTGTGTGTGTGTATGGTGGGGTGGGGAGGCACTGCCCTAAGGCTCATATGTAGAATATGTATGCATATGTAAGAGAACTACTTGTTGGGGTCACTTCTCTTCTTACAGGTTTTAGGGGTTGAACTCAGTCATTAGGCTTGGTGGCATCCTCCTTTACCTGCTTACCTGCCTTGCCAGCACAAGCTTTACCGTTTTTTAAATTCAGTATCATAGTTACAGGAGGCTTGTTTGGTTGGTGCTTGTTTTACCGGTGGGCGGAGTTTCCTGCTTATCTACACCCCCCCCCCAGCTGATGGCTAGAGACTTAGCTCATCATTGATCTCAGCATGAAGACCTTTCCCACCTGCTGAGCTGGCTGTTGGTTGGGGTTCAGAACCCAACTGAGCCTGGTGGCACAGGGATCCAAGCAGGTGGATTGTCAAGAAAGCAGGTTCATTGAACTGTAAAGAAAAGCTACTTGAGACTTGTCTTCAAAAAGACAAAAACAAAAAACAGTAAAAATTATGGGTATAGCTGGGTGGTGGTGGTGCATGCCTTTTATCCCAATACTCAGGAAGCAGAAGCAGGTGGATCTCTGAATTGGAGTCCAGCCTAGTCTATAGAGAAAGTTCCAGGACAGCTAGAGCTACACCCTAGCTGTCAGGGGAGGTAAAGGCAGACAGATCTCTGAGTTTGAGATCAGCCTGGTCTACAGAGGGAGAAATCAAAATTGGTCACTTATAAAGCTACAGAACTAACACTTCTTTAATTTAGTGACACAGTTCAAAGTAGACTGTTGAACTGTGTTATTTTATTCATTGTCATTAGCCAAGTGTTACTTACTTAGCAAGGTCTCCCTTCCCCCAAGACAGGGTTTCTCTCTGTATCCCTGGCTGTCCTAGAACTTGTTCTGTAGACCAGGCTAGCCTTGAACTCAGAGATACATCTGCCTCTGTCTCCTGAATGCTGTTATTAAAGGCGTGCACCACCACAGCCCAGCTATTTAGCAAGATTTTAAAGGATTTACTTACTTCTTTATTTTGAGACAGGGTCTTATGCATCCCAGGTTGGCCTAAAAATTTCCCTTTGAGCCGGGTAGTGGTGGCACACGCCTTTAATCCCAGCACTCGGGAGGCAGAAGAGGCACTCTGTGAGTTCGAGGCCAGCCTGGACTACAGGAGCTAGTTCTAGGAGAGGGTTCAAAGCTACAGAGAAACCCTGTTTCGGAAAAGAAAAACAAAAAACCAAAGCAAAACAAAAATTCCCTCTGTAGCTGAGAATGACTTGAGCTTCTTGTCCTCCTCCTCCACTCTAGAATTCTGGGATTTCAGGAATGCACCACCAGTTTATGCAGTGCTGAAGGTTGAATTTGAGGCTATGGGTGTTGACAAGATATTTGACCAACTGAACTACATTCTTAGCACTTGATTTATTTTTTGAGACAAGATCTCAGACTAGCTGTGTAGTTGATGATGACTTTGAATTATTTATCCACCTTTCAAGTGCTGAGATTACTGGCAAACTCCCCCACCTCATTTCCAACATTTTTTGTTGTTTTTGTTGACTGTGGTATTTGTTTATATTTTTTGTTTACAGTGTTAATGATCTAATTCAAAGCCTTATGCATTAGAGGCAAGTTTATCAATAACTGACTTCTCTTCAACACTGTAATTTAGATACATTCTGCTTGTTGTGCAAGGGGCTGTAGTTAGGAAGCACCAGGCTGGGAATAAGAAAATCCAGCCCAACCACACACTGGGATTAAATTTTTACTGAATTGGCTACTGTTTTATGTGCTTTGAACAGAAATTCAACTTTCCTTTTTTTTTTTCTTTTCTTTCTTTTCCTCCCTCCCTCCTTCCTTCCCTCCTTCTTTCCTCTCCCCCACCTCTTTTTCTTTCTCTCTTGAGACAGGATTTCACTATATAGTCCTGGCAAAGTTAGACTCTGTAGACCAGGTTGGCCTCAAACTCCCAGAGATCCTCCTGTTTCTGCCTCCTGAGTGCTGGTACTAAAAGATGTGGCGCCACACCTGACTAGCACTTTTCTTTATGGTTCAGTGAACTTGCTTTCTTGACAACCCACTTGGTTGGATCCCGTGTGATGGAGGTGGAGGTGGATGCCTCTGTGAACTTGTGCTCTAACTACCCTTGTTTACTTGCGTTTCCCATAGCAATGCAGGAAGATTATTCATTGGCTCGTAGTGGGGAACATTGATGCTGCTATGTCCTGCTGGACCCTGAATGCTTAGAGCAGCAGTTTTCAACCTGTGAGTCACGACTTCTTGGGTTGTCCTTTCACAGGGATCACATGACAGAAGCAAAATTACAGTTATAAAGTAGCAACGAAAATTCTATGCTTGGGTGTCACCATAACATGAGGAACTGTAGTAAAGGGTCGCAGTGTTAGGAAGGTTGAGAACCACTGGCTTAGAGCCTGATGAGGTACTTTTGGGCTTAAGCTAAGTAGGGCAATCCTGTAAGCAAAATGGGGCACCTTACCTAGACAGCGTGACTATTTCCCAGTAGAGGGAGAGGAGTCCTCCGAAGGAAAATTGGGCTGGTGAGAATTAGGAAAAGAAAAGAAAAGTTGATGCTGAATAGATATGACTAGCAAATGTTTACTAGGGAAGGAGGCCTTAGAACTAAATCTTGCTGAGTGATAACTTGTCTGTGGATGGCATGTTAGTGAGATACAAAGATCCAGTTACAGTGTAGCATGATACCAACAGACTTGGGTCACTGACTGCCTTGCCTTGTGTCTTTGATTTGGTGCTCTGGTGTGCTTTTGTTGGTGGCCATTCCTGTCCTCTTGTGTCAGTGCATGTGCATAATGATTTTCATATAGATGACTTGAGGCTTGGTTCTTTCAAAACTGAGACGGCATGGTGCTCTCAGCTGAAACCAAGAGACATACTACTCTTGATTGGATTTTGAGTTTATTATACTTATGCAGGCACTGTGACCTCTTAGGTCTAAGTGTCCCAGCACACTTTTGGCATTTGCTTTGCTTCCTCTCAATTTTTCTCTTTCTAATTTACCTTCTGTATTGGAGATTGAACCTAAACCACTGAGCTATGTACTCAGATTTCTCTCTCTCTTTCTCTCTCTTTAATTTGAGATGGTTCAGTGGGTAAAGGCACCAGAGTTTGATCCCTGGAACCTATGTAAAACTGGAGAGAACTGACAGTAAAAGTTGTTCTTTGACTTCTACACACATAGTATACATACACCCCTTCCCAATAATAATAAGTGAAAAATTCAAAGACTGGAATAGATTTGAGATGGTGTCACTAAGTTGCTCAGGCTGACCTTGAATTTGTGATCCTTCTCCTTTAGTCTCCTGAGCAGCTGGGATTACCGGTTTGGACCACCAGGTCCTGGACCTCTGTTGATTCTTGTAGAAGGCTTTTCTGTTTATTGCCTATTTTGTGTGAACTTTGGACCTAACTTAGATTGGTTCATTGCCTACCCGTCTGCCCTCTTGCTCTTCCTTCCTTCCTTCCTTCCCAGTGCTGAGACTTACATCTGAGAAATAGGGCATGTTAGGTTGATGCTCTGCCACTGGGCTACATACATTCTTAGCTTGATTTTTTTTTTCTTTTGGCTCTTTGGTTTTTTTTTTTTAGATAAGGTTTCTCTGTGTAGCCCTGGCTATCCTGGATAGTCCAGTAGACCAGGCTGACCATCAGTTTGGAGATCTGCCTGCCACTGCATCCTGAGTGCTGGGATTAAAGGCATGCACCACCACCACCTGAAAATACCCATAATTTTTTTTGTTTGTTTTTGTCTTTTTGAAGACAAGATCTCTCATGTAGCCTAGACTGGCCTAGAACTTGCTATGTGGCCAAGGCCAGTCTTGAACTTCTTTCTCTCCTTCATCTTCCAAATCTTGAGATTTCAGGTATGTGTTCCCACATCTGGCCTCCTTCTCTATTGTTACTTGTTTTTGTTGCTTTTAAAAAATTTTAAGGTGTGTGTGCGTGTGTGTATGCATGCAGTGTGTAGGGTGATGCTGTGCCTACAGAGCCAGAGGAAGTTGGATACTCTAGAGATGGAGTTACAGAAAATTTTGTGAGCTCCCTTACTTGAGTGTTGGGAACTGAACTTAGTCCTTTGTGAGAGCAGTATGGGCTCTTAACCCTGGAGTCATCTTCCCAGTCTCCCTTCCTCTCTTTCTTCCTTTCACAGGGTCTCACCTCATGTGCCTAACCAACCTGGAACTCACTATGTAGACCAGGCTGGCCTTGAACTCACGGAGATCAACTTGCCTCTGCTTCCCCAGTGCTAGGATTAAAGGTGTGCACCACACTGGATCCCTTTTTTCTTTTTGAGACAGGGTCTTAACTCTTGTTTTATTGTTGTTGTTTTTTGTTTTTTTCAGATAGGGTTTCTCTGTGTAGCCCTGGCTGTCCTGAAACTCACTTTGTAGATCAGGCTGGCCTTGAACTCAGAGAGATCCACCTGCCTCTGCCTCCCAAGTGCTGGGATTAAAGGCGTGCACCACCACACCTGACACTCTTTTTAATTTCTTTTTATTTTATGTGCATTAGTGTTTTGCCTGAATCTGTGTGAGGATGTTGGGTCCCCTGGAACTTGATTATAGATGGTTGTGAGCTGCCATGTGGGTGCTGGGAATTAAACCCAGGTCTTCTGGAAGGCAGTCAGTGTTCTTAATTGCTGAGCCACCTCTTGAGCTTCTTGCCATTTCTCAAGCCCTCCTGTTAGCCAAGTGGTCTTGAACTCAGCAATCCTATCTCAGCCTCCTAAGTACTGGAATATAAAGTGTCTCCATATCCGCTTACCAACAGTTTGTTTGTTATTGTTGTTTCATTTTATTTATGTCTTTGTGTTTGTGTATATGTGCATGTAGCATGTAGCACATGTGAAAGTCAGGGGACAACTTGGAATCTGTTCTCTCCTTCTACCACATGGGTCCTGAGGATTGAACTCAGATTGGCAGCCCTGGCAGCTAAGCTAGCTCTGTTACTCAAACGCTTAACAGACACGGTGTTTTTGCTTTGTTTTAATTTTCATTTTTTATTGTTTTTTATTGAGGTATATATTTTTTCAACTTCTCTCCCATCCCGTCCCCTCTCCTCCCCTTCTACCCTCTTCCATGGTCCCCATGCTCCCAATTTACTCAGGAGAGCCTGTTTTTTTCTACTTTCCATGTAGATTAGATCCATGTAAGTCTCTTAGGGTCCTCGTTGTTTAGGTTCTCTGGGATTGTGAATTGTAGGCTGGTTTTTCTTTGCTTTATGTCTAAAAGCCACTTATGAGTGAGTACATATGATATTTGTCTTTCTGGGTTTGGGTTACTCACTCAATATGATACTTTCTAGATCCATCCATTTGCCCCCAAATTTCCAGATGTCATTATTGTTTTCTGCTGTGTAGTACTCCATTGTGTAAATGTACCATATTTTCCTTATCAATTCACCGGTCGAGGGGCATTTAGATTGTTTCCAGGTTCTGGCTATGACAAACAAAGCTGCTATGAACATAGTTGAGCACATGTCCTTGTGGCACGATTGAGCATTCTTTGGATATATACCTAAAAGTGGTATTACTGGGTCTTGAGGAAGGTTGTTTCCTAATTTTCTGAGAAATCACCACACTGACATCCATAGGGGTTGTACCAGCTTGCATTCCCACCAGCAATGCAGAAGTGTTCCCTTTTCTCCACAATCTCTCCAGCATAAGTTGTCATCAGTGTTTTTGATCTTGGCCATTCTTACAGGTGTAAGATGGAATCTCAGAGTTGTTTTGATTTGCATTTCTCTGGTGGCTAAGGATGTTGAACATTTCCTTAAGTGTCTTTCAGCCATTTTAGATTCCTCTGTTGAGAGTTCTCTGTTTAGGTCTGTACCCTATTTTTGTATTGGATTATTTGTTCTTTTGATGATCAATTTCTTGAGTTCTTTGTATATTTTGGAGATCAGTCCTCTGTCCATTGTGGGGTTGGTGAAATTCTTTTCCCATTCTGTAGGCTGCCGTTTTGTCGAGATCAGTCCTCTGTCCATTGTGGGGTTGGTGAAATTATTTTCCCATTATGTAGGCTGCCGTTTTGTCTTGTTGACCGTGTCCTTTGCTTTACAGAAGCTTCTCAGTTTCAGGAGGCCCTGGTGCTCTCTCAGTGTCTGTGCTCCTGGGGTTATATTTAGGGAGTGGTCTCCTGTGCCAATGCATTCAAGCATATTTCCCACTTTCTCTTCTATGAGGTTCAGTGTGGTTTGTTTTATGTTGAGGTCTTTGATCCATTTGGACTTGAGTTTTGTGCATGGCAATAGATAATGGATCTATGTTGATTCTTCTACATGTTGATATCCAGTTATACCAGCACCATTTGTTGAATATGCTTTCTTTTTTCCATTTTATATTTTTTGCTTGTCAAAAATCAGCTGTTCATAGGTGTTTGGATTGATATCTGGGTCTTCACTTTGGTTCCATTGGTCCTCCTGCCTGTTTTTATGCCAATACCAGGCTGTTTTCCGTATTGTAGCTCTGTAGTAGAGTTTGAAGTCAGGGTTTGTGATGCCTCCAAAAATTCCTTTTTGTACAGGATTGTTTTGGCTATCCTGGGTGTTTTGCTTTTCCATATGAAGTTGAGTATTGTTCTTTCGAGGTCTGTGAAGAATTTTGCTGGGCATTGATTTTCATCTTTTAGATTTACTGTTATGTGTTTGTGTGTGGGCATAAGTGTATGAACGTGTACCAAATGTAGGAAGGTACCCTCAGAGGCCAGAAGAGGGTATTGGATTTCTTTGAACTAGAATTACAGATGGTTGTGAGCCTGATGTACTATCTCTACAGCCCCATAGTTTTAACAGGTATGAGTTAGAATCCTGGCAATTTGGCACTCAGGCCCAGGTATTGTGACACACTAACTGGCAGGCATGGGTATTACTCTCTCCTTGGTAGGTTAGCCTAACCCACAAGTGTCATTTGAAATTGGTCTGGGTTTCATTTGCCAGGTCTTAATGAGCAGGTTTGAGCCATTTGGCTGCTAGTTTTAACCCTCAACTTCCCAAATGTTCTTTTTTATATGTTTGCTACTTTTACCATTCTTGTTATTTGTGTCCTTTGCTGTACATAATAGAGTCTCCTAGATCTTTTCCTAATGTCTTTCTGAGCCAGCCCAGTAGTATACTCCTGGTCAGGCTTGGTTGCTGGTACCATTGACATTGAGTGGACTTTGGATGCCATTCACAGCGAGAGCAGTGTACTGGCTTGGCTGGGTTCCTGCCACACAGCCTTCTTTCCACTCAGAAAACACATCTTTTAGACACGATGACCAGCTCTTACTCTCCAGCCCTCTTGGAGTTTGCTTGAGAAACTGTTAGACCTGTCAGTTTATTGACTGTTTCTGGTGATGGTTTAAGGAGTCAACAACAAAACAAAAACGAAAAAAGAAAAAAGAAATTGTAAGAGGAAGCACCCAATAGGTGCAAAGTTCTGAAGGTTAGCTTTGCATCATGATTTGAGGCTCCAGTGAGAGCCTCTAGTTTCACTGGGTCTTAGCCCAAAGGCTAAGGAGCTGTGAGAGAACATCTATTCAGTTTCAGAGGAAGGTGTAGTCTTCTGAGCCTGAATTTGAAGACACAGGTACAAGGTTGTCTTAGACTAACTTGACCTATGGTTCCATCTCTTCATGCTCATTTGTGGCAAAAGACAGTTCATATTTTAGTCCTGCCTCCTTGCAGCCCTCCTGTATTTTCTTGCTGTTGCCTTTGGGCATGAGGCTGAGGGAGACAGCAAATTCCTTTTGCTGTTCCTACCATTTTCCAGATGTTTGGCTGGTTCTGTGAAGTGAACTCCCCTTCTCCCTCCCCCCAGACAGGTGTAGATCAAGCTGGCCATGAACTCACTGAGATCTGTCTGGCGTGCATTTGCCTCCCAAGTGCTGAGATTATAGGCGTGGGCTTATAATGAACTCTTATTAGATGACCTCATAATGAGAAAACTGGAGACTCTTCTAGACAGTTTTAGTATACAGATTTGCATTATCAGGATGAGACTCTCAGTGGCTGGGTGGCTTTCTGGGCCCTTTTGGAATCCATATTTCTCCCTGGGTTGTTACTAAGAAATGCTTTGTATGGAGGTCAGTGAGTAGCCCTGATGTCAAGTTCTCATGGGATATACACTTTATTTGATCCAGATCCGAAAGCTAATTTTTTTTATTTTTGTTTTTGGGGATTTTGTTTTGTTTGTTTTGGGGTTTTCAAGACAGGGTTTCTCTGTAGCTTTGGAGTCTGTCTCTGTAGATCAGGCTGGCCTCGAACTCAGAGATCCACCTGTCTCTGCCTCCCAAGTGCCGGGATTAAAGGTGTGTGCCACCACCGCCTGACCCCCAAAAGGTTTTTAGGTTTTTTAGTAATTAATTTTAGTTTATGTGCATTAGTGTCAGATCCCTTGGAACTGGAGTTACAGACAGTTGTGAGCTGCCATGTGAGTTCTGGGAATTAAACCTGGATCCTCTGGAAGAGTAGCCAATGCTGTGCTCTTAACCAATGAGCCATCTCTCCAGCCCAGATCCTGGAACTTACTTTGTAGACCAGATTGGCCTCAAACTCACAGAGATCTACCTGCCTCTACCTCCTGAGAGCTGGGATTAAAGGCTGACAGTGTATTCTCTTTAATTGCTGAGCCATCCCTTCACTCCCTCTCCCTCAACCTAATGTTGTTAATATTTGTGTATGCATGCAGTTGTGGAGTCAGTTCTTTCTAACATTATGTGACTCTCAGGGTTTGAAATCAGATTGCCAGGCTTGTTCCATAAGTACCTTTACTAACTGAGTCATCTCAGCAGCACTCAAGAAATATTTTTTTGTTTGTGAATAGTCAATGAAAATTGTAAAAATCGGGACTGGAGAGATGGCTCAGTGGTTAAGAGCACTGACTGCTCTTCCAGAGGACCCAGGTTCAATTCCCAGCACCCACATGGCAGCTCACAACTGTCTGAAGATCCAGTTGCAGGGGATCTGACACTTCACACCAATGCTCATAAAATAAAGTTAAATGAAAAGAAAAAAAAAGAAAATTGTAAAAATCATTTCTGAGCTAGTAAGTAGAACTACCTTTTCCCTTTAAATTGTTTTGATGTGCTTACACTTTTAATCCCAGCAGAAGCAGAAGGATCTCTTGAGTTCAAGGCCAGCCTGGTCTACAGAAAGAGGCTGCCTTTTTTGTTTGTTTGTTTTCTTTTTTTCTTTTTTTTTGAAGTGGAGTTTCTCTGTGTAACAGCCCTGGATTCTGTTCTGGAAGTAACAGGCTGGCCTTCGACTCACAGAGATCTGTGTGTCTCTGCCTCCAGAGTGCTGGAATTAAAAGTGTGGGCCACTATGCCTGGCTTGAGAGAGTCAAATAGAGAGAGGGAGAGAGAACGTTAGTTTTGTTTTGGGATGGTGATGAGATGAGTCAATAGTTATGAGAGACTGCCTCTGAGCCTGAGTATCTGAAATCTGAGTTCCATCCCTGGGATCCACATAGTAATAGAGAGAAATGACTTCTATGAGTTGTTCTTTGATATCTGCAATCACACCATGGCACACAGTCACCCACATACAAATAAATAAAAATATAATAATAATAAGGAGCTAGGTTCATGGTGAATTTTGAAACTTTAGCTTAAGCTGGGGATGATGGTGGTACCTGCTCTTAGTCCCAGTGGACTATGTGAGACCAGCCTGGTCTATAAATTGAGTTCTGGGATAGCCAGGGCTACCCAGAGAAATTCCGTCTTGAAAAACCAAAAAAGAAAGAAATTCTAGCTTAATAAGCTCCCAAACTGTAGTTTGTGGAATTGACTTCCTTTTTACTGTGTTGTGATAGTGGAGAATTTGCAGTATTTGCCTGTTAAATGGAGTGATGAAATAAGGACCTGTAGAATGAGGTGTCATGGAGAAGCCATAGATAATGAGTGGCAGGTGCTCAGATTCCCACCAAATACCTGTGGGTTTCAGTCTCTACCTGGGCATTTAGCCTCCTGAAGAAAACTTCTGTTAGATACTGTAGGCACATGTGGGTTGCATATGATGAGGATGACACTGAGGATTCTAACACTAGGTCTTCCTCTGTCCAACTTGTTCTTTTAAGCTTTTTTATATCAAAAGTGGCAGGACCATCCATGCCTCAGGCCAGATTCTGCTCGCCTACCCTCATCAATTCAACAGCAGCCCTGGTCCTACTATGTACAGTGATTCAAATCTCTCCTTTCTCTTCTCACTGCTCTCCTGCTGGATCACCACAGGAGCCCCCGACAAAGTCCTGCTTTCACAGTTTCACAGCATTTTTTTTTCCTTGAGACAGAGTTTCTCTGTGTTGCCCTGGCTGTCCTGGAAGTCGCTGTGTAGACAGGCTGGCCTCGAATCGAGAGATCCAACTGTCTCTGCCTCCCAAGTGCTAGGATTAAAGGCGTGCGCCCTCACCATCCACCTGGCAGAGCAATTCATGAAGATACCATCCCTTTTATTAATGCTGCAGAGACGTCCTATGAGCCCTAATGTACCCACCATACTGTCTATATATGTACATGCCTGTCAAGAGGTGGCCTTCCCTGCTTTTGTCCTACAAAGCTCTACAGTCTGACAGAACTCCATGGCATCCATGAGGTACTGTGGGTAGAAGTCAGACAGAGAGATGGGGATCAACTCCAGTCCTGAACTCCTAGGCTTTGTGATGCTGGTACCTACTACTGCTTTGTGGGTTTATGAATGGGAAGCACTGACAGACAACACAGAATTGAACATTTTATGAAGGTGTCTGTGTAAACCATGTTAGCTTGGCTTTTACCCACAGCAGTGTTTGAAGAGAGCAAGGTTTATGTATTCAGCACAGGTTGCTGGAGTGTGTGCATTTCATTGTGGTATCAATATGGTCTTTCCTGGAGTTAAGCTGTACCTGTAGGTCAGATGTCTTTGTGTCAGTATGTGAGTCAGTCGTGAAAATTTAAGTTTGGACTGAGTGTGGTGGCACATGATTTAATCCCAACACTCGGGAGGCAGAGGCAGGTGGATCTGTAAGTTCAAGGCCAGCCTGGTCTATAGCGCAAGTTCCAGGACAGCCGGGGCTGTTACACAGAGAAACCTTGTATCAAAAAAGAAAAATAAAATTCAAGTTTGGCCTGTGCTCTCTGGCTCTGTCTATCTTTCTACAATCTGGATTTCATATATATTAGATTACCCTGCAGCTCTTCGTTGTGGCTGAGTTGTGGGAGTTGGTTAATCTGATCCTGACAGTTCTTCCTTCAACCCTGTCCAGTCTAAGGCTCTGTGACCTTGTGTGGGAGGAAATGGCTTTGCTTTTCCTACTGTATCTCACCAGTAAGAACCCACTATTTGTGAGTCATAGAATCCTCTTAGAGTTAAGAATTTCAAAAAGTGTGGGACTGGAGAGATGGCTCAGTGGTTAAGAGCACTGACTGCTCTGCCTGAGGTCCTGAGTTTAATTCCCAGCAACCACATGGTGGCTCACAACCATCTATAATGAGATCTGGTGCCCTCTTCTGGGGTGCAGGTACGCATGCAGGCAGAACACTGTATACATAATAAGTAAATTTTTTTAAAAAAGTTAAAAAAGAATTTCAAAAAGTGTGTGATAATTCCAAAAAGTATGTGATCTACAGAAATATTCAGGATTCAGGTGTCTCTTCAGTTGCTTCTGTGGGTTGTGTAGCTATCTGACATTAAACATCAGTAGCTTCATACCAGGCCGGGCATGGTGGCACACACCTTTAATCCCAGCACTCGGGAAGTGGATGCAGGGGAATCTCAGTGAGTTTGAGGCCAGTTTGGGCTACAAAATAAGTTCCAGGACAGCCAGAGCTGCTACACAGTGAAACCCTGTCTTGAAAAACAAAACAACTAAAAAAAAAAAAAACCAAAAAACCAAAAAACCTGAGATAGCTCCCTACTACTTAAGCATCTTTCTGTGGAGCTAGACATTTTACGCATGGGTTGAAGCTGTTGTCTTCCCCATCTCTACACCCCAGTCCCAGCCTTCTATATAAGTGTCATTGACAAGTCTAGAAAATGAGTGCAGGGGGCTGGAGAGATGGCTCAGAGGTTAAGAGCACTAACTAATGGCATCAGATCCCATTAGAGATGGTTGTGAGCCACCATGTGGTTGCTGGGATTTGAACTCAGGACTTCCTGGAAGAGCAGCCAGTGCTCTTAACTGCTGAGCCATCTCTCCAGCCCTACTTCTCAAATTCTTAAAACAATATGTGTTTATAATTTAAAAGTATGTTTTTTCTTCTGTGTATGTATGTTTGCATGTGTCTGCATGCATGTAGAGTTCTGAGATTGATATCAAGAGTCTTGATTGATTTTTAACCTTACTCATTGAGGCATTGAACTCAGAGTTTGCCAATACAGCTAGTTTGACTAGCCAGCTTACTCCAGGGATCCCCTGTCTCTGCCTTCAAAGCACTAAGAATATAGGCACTCTGTTACATCCACTTGACATTTGCATGGGCTCTGTTGAACTGAATTCTTTTCCTCACCTTTGTGAACAAATGCTTTAACTTTTGAGCCATTTCTCCAGGACAGAAAGTACATTCTTGAAAAAATTCAGAAGACTGAGAAGTGGCTCAGTGGTTGAGCACTGACTGCTCTGCCAGAGGACCTGGGATCAATTCCCAGCTCTCACAGCTTACAATATTTGTAACTCCAGTTCTAGGGGGATCTGATGCCCTCTTTTGGCCTCTATGAATACCAGGCATGTACTTGATGCTCAGATATATATGTAGGCAAGATGCCCATATACACGAAATAAAATAAAGGTTATTGACTTAGATAAAACTTTAATGGTTCATAACTTTAATGCCATCCTAGCACTTGGGAGACTGAGGCAGTATTGCTTCCTGCTCAAGACTAGTGGGTCAACAGAGTGAGACCCTGTCTTAAAAAGTTGAAACTAAACAAACGAAAAGTTACAAAAGGCCTGTATTTTATTACATTTATTTATTCATTCATTCATTTTGTGCATGTACCCATCCTCTACATTTTATGTAGCTTACTCCCGCCTCCCCTCTGCCACACACACAACAGAGTTTCTCTGTGTAGCCCTGACTGTCCTGGAACTCATTATGTAGACCAGTCTGGCCTTGAACTCAGAGATTAGTTTACCTCTGCCTACTGAGTTCTGGGATTAAAGGTCTATGACACTACTGCTTGGCTTTTTGAGACAGGGTCTTTTATTTAGTTTTGGCTGTCTTGGAATTTGATAAGTAGATCAGCCTGGCCTCAGATTTACAGGGATCCTCCTACTGCTAACTCCTCTAAGATTAAAGGTGTATGCCACCACCACCCGACTTGAAGTTATGTTTTTTTGATTTTTTGTTTTGTTTTGTTTTTTTGTTTTTGTTTTTGTTTTTCGTTTTTC
The DNA here is from genome assembly GCA_004026605.1 of Ondatra zibethicus. NCBI lineage: Eukaryota > Metazoa > Chordata > Mammalia > Rodentia > Cricetidae > Ondatra > Ondatra zibethicus. The sequence goes on from PVIU01003086.1 coordinate 49,294, forward strand.
GAGACAGGGTTTCTCTGTAGCTTGGGCCTGTCCTGGAACTAGCTCTTGTAGACCAGGCTGGCCTCGAACTCGCAGAGATCCACCTGCCTCTGCCTCCCGAGTGCTGGGATTAAAGGCGTGTGCCACCACCGCCTGGCAAAGTTATGTATTTTTAACAGCATTAATACAATACTTATGTTTAAAAAACCTAAGTACTTTTTTATATTTAAAAATTAAAGAATTAGCCAGGTATGGTGATGCATGCCTTTAGTCCCAGTACTCTGTAGGCAGAAGTAGGTAGATCTCTGAGTTCGAGGCCAGCCTGATCTACAGAGAATTCCAGGACAGCCAAGGTTATACAAAGAAACCCTGTCTCAAAAAACAAAACAACAAAAATTTAAAGGAATAACTTGCCAAGGTGGTGAGTAGTGTGTATGCTTTTAATCTCAGCTCTAGGGAAGCAGGTGCAGTTGGATCTTTGTAAATTTAAGACTGGTCTGGTGTACATAGTGAGACCTGTCTCTAAATAAAGAATTTAAAAGTAAGACATCCAATACTAGAAAAAAAAGTATAGATTTTACAAACACACGAGATTTATTTATTTTTTTTTATGTGTGTGTGACTATGTCAGAGAATAAAAGATACGTGAGTGTAGGTGCCTGTTGAGGCCAGAGAGAGTGTCAGATCCTCTGGAGCTAGAGTTATAGGCATTGTGAACTATCTAGTGTGGTGCTGGGAACTGAGCTTGAGTCTTCTGTGAGAGCAGTGACTATTCTTTAATTGCTGAGCCATTTTTTTCAGCCACTATAAAATGTTTATTCTGATATTAAACATACTAACATGAGTCTGGAGAGATGATTCAGTGATTGAGAGCACTGGCTGCTTTTACAGAGGATCCAGGTTCCTTTCCATCACCAGAATAGTAGCTCACAACTTCTGTAACTCCAGTCCCAGGGTATCCAACTCCCTTTTCTGGTCTCCATTGGCACCAGGCTCTCAAGTAGCACACAAACATACACGCACACAGAACACCCATACATATTTTATAAAATAAAAGCAACAATATATGTCAGCCTTATAGTCTTAGAAAAAAACAAACAGGATATATATCACAAAATTATGTGTCAATACCTTTAGTTCACACCATGCAAAAAGCAGTACTTTAATCAAGACACACAAGTTTTGTAAGTTCTTTTTTTTTTTTTTTTTTTTTTTTGGTTTTTCGAGACAGGGTTTCTCTGTGGCTTTGGAGCCTGTCCTGGAACTAGCTCTTGTAGACCAGGCTGGTCTCGAACTCACAGAGATCCTCCTGCCTCTGCCTCCCAAGTGCTGGGATTAAAGGCGTGTGCCACCACTGCCTGGCGCTTTTGTAGGTTCTAAACCTTTTTATTTCTCTTCAGAATCCTTCACACCTGTGACACTTAACACTTTCTTGCCTTTCTTTTGGGAGGTAAACTATATTAAAGCACTGATAGGAAATATTAATAGACCAGTTATTTAATTATGAATCATTTCAACTTTGCTCAACAGTGGCTAAAACTCTTCTCATGTTTTTTTTGTTTTCTTGATAAAACTGTGCTGCCTGGCTATTGGCTGGACTGTTTGTATTTGGTTCATTCACCAGAGACTGAATTGAAGTTAAGATAGAAGATGTATTATATGTTGGAATCCATCAGCTTTGAAGACTATTTAAGCCTGTTACCATGGGTGTACACAATTGGATAAAACATTTTGGATAAAAAAACCTAATAGTTCTACTGGTTGGTGGCTCACACTTTTAGTCCCAGCACTGGGGAGGCAGAGGCAGCACTGTGAGTTTGAGGTCAGCCTGGTCTACAGAGTGAGTTCCAAGACAGCCAGGGCACAGTAATCCTGTCTTGAAAAAACAAAACAGAAACAAAAACCTACCTAATAATTGTTTATTTGGATAGTCTTTAGAAATTCTATTATTACTTTAGAAAGTGTTGCTTTACAGATCATTCTTCTGTTTCAAGTATAACTGCACTCCACTGAATGATATTTTTAGATAGGGCACTACAGACTCCCCACAGGTGGGTCCTCTCAAAATTGCTTGAAATCCCGTAAGAACTTGCTTTATTCAGACTAGAACTGGCATACTCTGTAGTTGCCCCATGGTTATTCTGAAAGAAGTCCTCCCAGTGGTCAGATCACTGTGGGTCTCCACTGTTTCTGAGACTATACAAGCAACTCTCAGACTTTTATTTATTTATTTATTTATTTTGGTTTTTCGAGACAGGGTTTCTCTGTGTAGCCCTGGCTGTCGTGGAACTCACGCTGTAAACCAGGCTGGCCTCGAACTCACAGAGATCTGCCTGCCTCTGCCTCCTGTGTGCTGGGCTTAAAGGCCTGTGCCACTACTGCCTAGCTTTAGATTTTCTTTTAGTTAAAAAATTATTATTTGGGCTGGAGAGCTGGCTCAGCAGTTAAGAACACTGGCTGCTCTTCCAGAAAACCCAGGTTCTGTTCTCAGCCCCCACATGGCAGCTCACAACTGTCTGTAACTCGAGTTACAGGTGATCTGGCACCCTTAGACTTACATGCAGGCAAAACACCAATGCACATAAAAATAAATAAGTTTTTTTTAAATATTTACTTATTTATTATCTATACATTATCCCGTCTGTGTGTATGCCTGAAGGCCAGAAGAGGGCACCAGACCCCATTACAGATGGTTGTGAGCCACCATGTGGTTGCTGGAAATTGAACTCAGGACCTTTGGAAGAGCAGGCAGTGCTCTTAACCTCTGAGCCATCTCTTCAGCCCCCAAAATAAATAAATCTTTAAAAAAATATTATTTTAGCCAGGTGGTGGTGGCACATGCGTTTAATCCCAGCATGGGGGAGGCAGAGGCAGGTGGATCTCTGTGAGTTTGAAGCCACCTGGTCTAAGAACAAGTTCCAGGACAGCCAGGGTTGTTACACAGAGAAACTGTCTCGAAAAACAAAAACCAAAACAAAAAAAAAAATATTATTTTATGTGTTGAAGGGAGCGCAGGCCCTTTGTTTGTCCTGCCCTGCTAGCTTACATCCAAAATAATCACACAGAAACTGTATTAATTAAATTACTGCTTGGCCTATTATCTCTAGCCTCTTATTGGCTAATTCTCACATCTTGATTTAACCTATTTCTAATAATCTATATGTCACCACGAGGTCGTGGCTTACCAGGAAAGATTCAGCATGTCTGACCTGGCGTCTCCATGGCGACTCTCTGTCTGCTCTTCTTCCCAGCATTCAGTTCTGTCTCCTCCACCTACCTAAGTTCTGCCCTATCAAAAGGCTAAGGCAGTTTCTTTATTCAACCAATGAAAGCAACACATAAACAGAAGGACCTCCTACACCATTTCCCCTTTTCTGTTTAAACAAAAAGGAAGGCTTTAACTTTAACATAGTAAAATTACATATAACAAAACAGTTATCAAGCAAGAATTATAGTTACAATATTTAGATCTATTTTATCTTTTATCATAACAAAGGAAAACTATAACTATATCTATCTATTCTTCTACTCCATCAAAAACTCCAGAAGGATATAATATTACCTAAGTAAACAAGAAGTAAGCAACTTCCAAAACTCTAGAAATGACAGAGACATCTTGCTGCCTGGACAGTCACCCAAAGTTCTTCTGTACTGTTGGGGCATCCATATTCAGCCCACAGGCCCATAGTATCCAACAGACTTTCCCATGAAGCAGGAAAATTCAAAGACAGTTCAGTCACTTTCTTCTGCATCCTGCAGAATGTCTCACAGACTCTTTCATGAATCAGGAACACCGAAGGATCATCTCACCTTTAGGCAAGTTCAGCAGTCATCTCTCTGTGGGTACTGTATGTCCAGTGAAGCAGTTCAGGCAAGAGCAGTTTCTTGCCCAAATGGCTAATCAACTCCATAAGGAGCCTCTTTGATGCCCATCTTCCTCTTGAAGTAGTTTGTGCTGCCAGAAGCAGACATGTTTCATTGTCATGAAAAGCCCTAAGTTATTAAAACATTTTAAATGCCATATTCTGTAGTCTTTGAAAGATATGAAGAATGCCTGAAATATATCCCTATATATCTAGATATATATCTCTATCTCTCTATATATATCTAGAAAATCTAACATGAGTACAAGCTTGACTATTATCGATGATTATCCACTAACAACCTATATTTCCTAATTATACATTACATTTTTAAGTGAACTACACAATCACAATACCTTAATAAAGATCAGAAATACATATACATATAACAAGATTGACCTTAAATTTATATCAATAAAGCAAAATCCATACTAATGCAAATTATTCATATCTATATCATATCCCCCTTTAAATTAAAAGAAACAATATTTGGGAATATGGGCGCAGTTTTTTTCTCTCCAAACTGCTTCATGCTGTATGGGGGCACTGATATTCAGGTGTTTCATGGTGTATCCTGTGTGCTAGGTTCATCTCAGTCAGCAGTTGGCTAAAGTAATTTTTTAAGGGTGTTTATGACAACCTTTCAGGAGGGCGTGGTCTATCATACCATATTGGTCTAGAAACAATCCTTACAGGGTCTTATCCTCTGTGAAAACAAAAGAAGAACCCCTTTTCCAAAGCATCATATTCTTAGACCCAAATTTTGAAGTCATAATACTTTTATAATATACATGCTGGTTTAGCTTAGCAGCCGATACAGTGAAATGTCTCTTTGTACTTAGCTCCTTCACAGTCAAAAAATTTAAAGAAAACACAATAATATACAGAATCCAGACTCTGTGAATTTTCCATTTTTACATGGCTTTTTTTTTTACTCTTTTTAATCTATCAATATTTGTACTGTCTGTCTCTTTAAAGACTTTACCCTTTTTTTTTAAAGCATTAACTTTATTTTATGACTCTGTATACTCTTTATCTTTTCTCTCCCAAGCCTACGTACATTTATTCAACACTGTGACCCATTTAGAGGTCATTTATGTCTGAATCTGTCCTATTGTGAATCTGTAATTTTTTACTGTCCAAGAACAGTTTTGCTTTGCAGTTTTAAATTACTAAGCGCTTCAGAATCTAAGCTGCGATATTCCTAGGTCAAAAACAGGAACTGTGGGGTTTGCCCCGCCCAGTCTAGCATGGCGGAGCTGCTTGTGCCTGTGAGTCAGTTGTGCCTCTGAGCTACGTTCAATGTTCTCCTTTTAGGCACACAAGTGAGTTGCCATCAAATGAACCATAGCACTTTACTCACAAACCCCATCCAAATGCTCTGACTCCTGCAGGAGCCAGAGATTGTGCTGTCAGAAAGCCGGCATTTTCAAACTGCTGCTGAGTGAGGAAATTCTCTCTGCGGCACCCCGCCAGCAAACGGCAAAAAGTTGTGTTAAACTGTGTCTTTTCTGTGTGTCTAGAATTCCTTTTCAAGCCCTCTCAGGTTTTACGTGGAGTTAGTTGACCACGTTGAGGCGCCAATTGTTACGCCCAGCTCCTACACCATTTCTGTGTATGGGTATTTTGCCTACATGTATGTTTGTGCACCATGTATATGCCTGGTGCCTGAGAGGCTAGAAAAGGACATTAGATCCCCTCAACTGGAATTACAGATGAATGTTAGTGACCATGTGGATGCTAGGAATCTAGCCCTGGGGTCTCTGGAAGAGTAGCCAGTGCTTCAATCTCTGAACCATTGCTCCCTGAGATTTTAAATTTTTATTTAAAATTTATTTATATATTTAAAATTGTCTCTGTATATGTGTGTATACCCGAGGGGGTCTAAGGTGTTAGATCTCTAAAGCTGGAGTTACAAGTGGTTTTGAGCCACTTGACATAGGTGCTGGGCATACACTGTAGTCCTCTGCAAGAGCAGTAAGAGTTCTTTACTGCTAAGCCATCTTTCTAGCTCTCCCCTTTTTAAATGTATTTTAATCCAAAGATGTTTTGCCTGCATGTATGTATGCACATACAATCTGAGTGCCTGGTGCCTTTGCAAGCCTGAGCGCATCAGATTCCCCTGGAACTGGAGTTATAATTGCCATGTGGGTGCTGAGAGAATTGAATTTCGGTTCTTTACAAGAATAAGTGCTCTAAACTGCTGAGCCATTTTTCTAGCCTCTTTGTGAAACTTCTTATATTCTTTTTTTCTAAAAATATTTATTTATTTGTTACGTATACAATATTCTGTCTGTGTGTATGTCTGCAGGCCAGAAGAGGGCACAAGATCTCATTACAGATGGTTGTGAGCCACCATGTGGTTGCCAGGAATTGAACTCAGGACCTTTGGAAGAGCAGGCAATGCTCTTAACCACTGAGCCATCTCTCCAGCCCTTACATTCTTTACTAGTTTGAAGTATAATACATAAGTAATAAACTAGTTTTCCCTGAAGACCTGTTTCCCAAAGCCTTCTGTGTTCCTACTCTAGCTGAAAGAGTTCCCTTAGCATTTTGTGGTTCTGCGTACTAGGTGCTGTGTTGCCTTGGTTTGTGATAGTGTTTGTGGTGTCCAGAATTGTGGTTTGGGTGGTCCTGGATGTTGTGTTCTTGAGACACTGTGTTATGGTGTGCTGTGGTACTACTGGTTATTGGGTTAGTAGTATGTGTGATACTATTGATGTTCTGTGCAAAGTTGTCAAACTTGTTTTTCTTTTTTGTTTTTTTAAGACAGGATTTCTTTGTGTAGTCCTGCTGTCCTGGAACTTGCTTTGCAAGCTGGCCTCAAACTCACAGAGATCCACCTGCCTCTGCCTCCTGAGTGCTGGGATTAAATAAAGGCATGTACCACTACTGCCCAGTTGTCAAACATTCTTTGTGGAGCCTAGGTAAGTAGGGTTTAATTGGGTGTAAAGGCTCTCAGGTTTTTGCCTTTTTGCTGGAGTTGATCTAAACCATTCTGCAGTTATGACTTGTTTTCCCAGGATGGTTTTTTTTTTTCTTTTTTTTGAGGTAGTGCCTTATTTTGTGACCCCTGGTTGGCCTGAAACTCACTGTGTATCCCAGGCTGGCCTTGTTCTTCCAGCAATCGTCCTCTCTCTGCCTCTTGAGTATTAGAATTACAAGTTTACACCACCATATCTGGGCTTTAAAACATTTTTTTAAACATGAGAATTCAGAGGAAAAGACATGTGACAAGCCAGTTAGAGGAGGTCTGGTGTGACACCTATGGAAACATGAAGTTGGTGGTGAAAGGTCATTTGTCATAGAAGTTTTTTATGAGGTGCCTGTAACTGAAAGTTGTGTCCCTCTCAGTAACATAGTGTCTCTGCATGAGACACAACTGAAGCCTTGGTTTGTATGTGTTATATGTGTTGTATGTGTGTGCTTCCCATTCTTGTACAACTCAGGGTTTCTTACCTCATCCTCTTGAGGACCTTTGCTCATCATAAGAAAATTGGGCCTAGCCATTGTGTTGCACAAATTTAATTCTAGCAATTGCGAGGGAGAGGCAGCCAATCTCTGAGTTTGAGGTACATGTAGTGGATAATACAGATTTTAATCTCACTGCTGAATTAAAAACTAGATTATGTATATACTAAGAAAAATCTAGAGGAATCCAGACCATATGATGTTATCTCTGGCTGCTAAGGATAGACACCTCTTTACTTTCACTTTTTCTTTTCTGCAGCAAATTTATGTCTTTTGTGCATCTCTTAACATGAAAGTCAAAACTATGGGCTAATGTATGCCAAGAGGAATTTGAAAGAGAAAGCTCTGCACAGCCACACATAGGACTTGCTAGTGAGGGCTCAAAAGCTGTGAAGTCTGAAAACTAGAGACCCCTTTCCTTTCTGCTTGGACCTGAGTGACTACACAGCTTCCATCAGATTTCTTCAAGGTTCTTACTTGAAAGCCTGGATGCATTAAAGGGTTTCAGAATACTTCTTTAGGTGTACACAAATCTGATAAAGAAACACTCTAATGCCGGGCGGTGGTGGCTCACGCCTTTAATCCCAGCAGGTGGATCTTTGTGAGTTCAAGACCAGCCTGCTCTACAAGAGCTAGTTCCAGTTCTCCAAAGCTACAGAGAACCCCTGTCTCGAAAAACCAAAAAGAAAAAAGAAACACTCTGAAGAAGTGAGCTTTAAATAGTGGGTTTTTTTTTTTTTTAAGTGTAATGGCTGTGTATTGATGTAACCTTTTGTTTTTTTTGAGATAGGATCTCTCTGTACGTAGTAGCTCTGGCTGTTCTGGAACTTGCTCTGTAACAGGCTGGCCTTGAACTCATGGAGGTCTGTCTACCTCTATCTTCCGAATGCTGGGATTAAAGGGGTGCACCACCATTGCTACATGTATTTTTAATCGGTTTAGTTATTTGTGTGTGTGTGTGCATGTACATATGTGTCATGCATGGCCAGTATTTGGCATTAGAGAAAAACTTGCATTAGTCATTCTTTCCTGCCACATGTGTTTAATGATTAAACAGTTTTGGCAGCAGGCACTTTTACCACCTAAGCTATATTGCATGCTCGGTAGCAGTTACTTTAAGTATTTGCTGATTTGATTAACACTGGAATGTGTAGAAATTAGGTTGGAGAGGATGTGATATCAGACATGGCCCTCACTTCCCCCCTTTCTCTTCTGTAGAGCCATAGTAGAATTACCAGTACTTGGAGCCCATGGATCTGTTGTTCTGACTTCAGAATCTTTTGCATGTATGGTTATTTAGCTGTGACCAGTAGCCAACCTCACCCTTTTCATGTCTTTCCAACTGACATGTGGGATACTGGGCCAAAGACAGTGTAGTCTGCATTGAGGTTCTTCTGCATTGCATGCTGAACCCTTCCCAAGCATTGTGAGTATTATTCACTAAGATGCTCAGAAGTCCTACAGAGTCTACTATTGTCCCTCCCTTCTTCCTTTACTTTTTAAATTTTAAGTAGCATCTTTCCATGTAACTATAGCTGACCTGGAACTCTCTGTGTAGACCAGACTGGCATTAGCCCGCAGAGATCATCCTGCCTTTGCCTCCCAAGTGCTGGAGTTAAAGGCTACATTACCCACCTGGCTGACCATTGTCATTTCTGCTTTAAAATGAATAAACGGTGACTTGGTGGTTAACAAAAAATTTGGACAGAATTCTTCAAGGTCACTTTTGTTGGGCAAGTGTAATCATCCCATCTACTATATTTGTATCAATGCAGAGTATGTGGGCCATGTATCCTCTTTGCCCCTACTTCTTGATTATAAAGAACATTTGATGCTATTCTCAGCAAATTATAAGAATAAACATAATGCCCATGTGATCAACCTCCTAAGCAGACCAGAAGGGCCCATTCCTTGTCTCCTGGTGACTTATTCTCCCATCTTTTCATGTCTTAATATCCTGTGGGGCTCATAGAGCTTCAGTTAGGTGGTACCCAGCTCAGTCAAGCTGCAAAGTAGGTCCACAGTTAATGGTAGGGTTCTAATGTCACCTGCACCTGCCTCCAAGGGTTCTAACATCTGACTGACTGATGTACTTACTGGTGGAGGGTGCTGGTGACTGTGATCCTCACAGGTGGATGTAGAGGCTGAGTTCCTGATTTTACTTGGAGGAGATGAAGAGATTGTGGTAGCTGCTGGTGGCTGATGTGTATTGCATTTCACAGGATATTTTTCCTTTAGGTGCAGAGGTGAGGCACTTTTTTTTTTAAGTAGCTGTATGTATGTGGTATGGATATGTCCAAGATCTTGTGTGTGGGCCTCTGTTTTCCATTTTATACAGATGGTAATTTAGAGTGAGAGATATTCCCTCTCACCCTTTTAGTACCTTCTTCACTGGATCTTCTGTAGTTCTAAAGCCTAGTGTGAGACAATACCAACTCTTAGAAGAGAAGTTATCTTGTGAAACAAGTCTCTTGTCTTCAAAGGGAATGTGTATTTAGTGAAAGGTACATTGGTGTCAATGTCATGGTGATCTAATAAGATGGACACAGTCAGAACTCAGACATGTCATTGCCTTTCATGAATGGGTATTCATCATAACATGAATGGATGGTAGTTGTCATCCATGGGTAGACAAGATTAAGATATCAACAGCATGCTTTTTTATTTTGTTTAGCTTTTGCCTTTTCTTGTTTCTCTGTGTATCCTTTCTGGTTTTCTTGAGTCAGGGTTTCCCCGTGAAGCCTTGGCTGTCCAGGAACTGTTTTGTAGACCAGGCTAACCTTAAACACAGAGAGATCTGCCTGCCTCTGCCTCCTGAGTGTTGAGATTAAAGTCTTGCACCAACATGTCTGGCAACAGCATGCTCTTGTCTGTGAGTAGATATGCCTTTCAGTATTGGTGTCATGCTGTCATTCATGAGTGAATAGTGTTGGGACATTAATGATATGCTGTAATGTCTTCTGTTCTTGTATGTCAGTTGCCTTCATCTATCTGGGACCTTTAGTGTAGGAACCAAGAATAAGTGGGGCCACAGCTTGTCTGAGTTATTGTATGGGTATCAGTAGGGTCGGCTCCTGTCATTGCATCTGGGAAAGGACTAAGTCTCTATGGGATTAATGGTTCTGCACCTGGGAGAAGAGTGCTCATTATTTCTGGTTGTGCACCTTATATGTGTTGTTGGCTGTTCTCAGGGCAAGATTCAGACTGTTGTTGAGGATCATCTCTTACCAAAGTCAATTATAGACCTAGGTTTAGGCAGGAGTTAGTCTGTAAATTAAAAAGTTCAGGGACAGGTCTGGAGACAGTGCCTATAGGTATTGGGGCATGCTCAGTCCACTTGCCTGTTCCCTGTTTGGCTTCAAGACTGGCTTCTGCACTGTGCTAAGACACAGTCCTCACCAATGCTGTCTGAGCTTGAGGGATGTCACAAAGAGCCAACAATTATTGGAGGAACTCACCCAGTTTGAGTTGGGTCTCTTGGATGTAGGTGACCAAAGACAGGATTGGGCATGGGGGTCCTAAGAGTTAGATCATCTCCTTCAGCCTACAGTCATCTGTTCAACCCAGTATGCCCCCCCCCTTCCCCGATTAATACAGATTTGCCTCTAAGGAGCTGGGGAAATAGGAACAAGCCCTTTGAGAGAATGTATTTGCTGGCTCTTGGCCTCTGACCATTTAGGCAACAAGGTTAGCCTGGCAGGAAAGACTCAAATGAAGCAGAATTCTGGCCAAGACTATTGGGAGAGGAGCTGAAGGCCTCTGACACTCAGGAGTATTCCATCACCTGCGACAACAAATTAAAACCAATACAGCCCCTGCCTCTACCTGTGGGTATTAGGTTGCTTCCTCAGAGGACTCGAGCAGAGTCAAGTGATCACTCTCAGCATTGGAGAGAAGAAAGGAAGAACAAAACCAAACAAAAACCAGTGCTTCAAGCTGGGCCTGGTAGTACATACCTCTTAGGAGACTGAGGCAGAAGGATAAATGTGAGTTGGAGGCCAGTTTGGGATGCATAGTGAAGCCTTGCTTCAAAAACAAGGAGCTAAAGAGATGGGTCAGCTGTTAAAAAGAGTATTGACTGCTATTCTAGAGGACCCGGGTTCAATTCCCAGTACCTACATATCAACTCATAACCATCTAAAACTCCAGTTCTAGGGAATTGACATCCCTTTCTGACTTCTTCAGACACCAGGCTTTCGTGTAGTGCATAGGCTTGCATGCAGGCAAAACACCCATACATGTAAATATAAATAATTAAAAATTTAAAAAATGTATATGTACACATCTCTTCACATGTCTAAGTCCCCTGGCACTGCCTCCCCCCTTTTTTGAAATTAAATCTCTCTTTGTAATCCTGACTACCCTGGAAATTATTATGTAGACTAGACCAGGCTGACCTTGCACTCACAGAAATCCTCCTATCTGTACCTTCTGAGTGCTCTGATTAAAGGCATATGCTACCATGCTCAATTCTATTCCTGACATTCTCTGTGTGTGCAGTGAGTGATGAGCCTCAGGTCCTCATGCTTGCACAGCAGTCATTTTATAATTGAACTGTCTCCTTAGCCCTAAGATAAGTATTTTCATTGACCCATGTTAGAAATTTTCCTAGGAAGCCTAAAGGGCATTTAGACACCAAGTAGCTTCTAGCTGGGAGACAAATGAACCACGATTTGAGATGCCATAACAATGTCAAATATGGGTTTGGTTTCTAGCACCCACATCGGGCAGTTCATAGCTGCTTATACCTTCAGTTTCAGGAGACCTCCAGCCTCTGTAAGTACCAGGCATACGCACGGTACATATGCATAAATGATTATGATGGATCCACTCTGGGTTGGCTATAGGTGACCAGAGTACCTCTCACAATGGTCTGAATGCCAGCTGATATTTGATGTTACAGAGGTGAAAAGAAGCACTGAGTGCCCAGGAGACCAGGGTAGCGTGCCAGGGCATGTTGCTGGTCTGAGGTGTTGCAGAGGGCAAGTGAGTAGAATGTTGGAGCATCACTGTGGTTCAGGCTGAAAACATCCGGGAGCTACAGGGGTTGACTTGATATGAAATGTGAGATATAAATTAAAGTTCATTCTTTGTGTCTCTACATGTCTAGGTGCCATAGCATCATTTATTGAAAAAGACTGCGTTTTCTCCATCCATTTGTTTTTGTACTTTTCTCAGGAATAAGTTGGGCATGTTTGCATGGATCCCATTAGGTTTTTATTTTGAGAACTTTGAAAAGTGCAGAGAACTGTCTATAGTGATGCATACCTATAACCCCCCCCCATACTTGTAGGTGGATTAGGAGTTAGTTTAAAGGTCATCCTTAGCTACAAAGCAAATTTAAGGTCAGCCTGGGCTACATAAAATCCTGTCTCAGAAACCCAAAAAATAGCAGGGTAGTGGCGGTGCACACCTTTAATACCCTTTAATCCCAGTACTCAGGAGACAGAAGCAGACAGATCTCTGAGTTCGAGGTCAGCCTGGTCTATAGGGTGAGTTCCAGGACAGCCAGGGCTACACAGAGAAACCCTGTTTTGAAAAACAAAAACGAAAAAGCAACAAAATAAAAATAATAAAAAATAGGAAGAAAATAGCTATAGAACTTTGAAAGAGGAATTTGAGGAGTCTCATGTGCTTTTTTGTGCAGATGCACAAGTGCATGCACACCCTGTTTTCAGGCATACCCAGTCCTCTTTCTGGTTTCCAGCTGTTCTAGGGATGGTCCTTCCACCTCACTGTGACATCCTCTTGCACATCATTGACAGAGCATCCCTTATCACATCAGACAAATGGTCTCTGCTTTCAGTAGAGCAGTTAGATGACTGACAAATTGATTCCTCGGAGCCAGTGCTGACGTATAAGTTTCAGGTGGTGTGGGCAACTGGTAGCTCCCCTCCTCCCTTTGTTCTCTCTCATCTGAGTTCTTTTCTTTCCTTCTCTTTGGACCTTAGGGATTGTATATATAGTAGCTATGGTCTTAATTGAATTGTGCGAAACACAGGCTTACCACACATGTGAAATACACACCTGAGACTGTAGAAAGGGAAGGGAGGTAGGGTGGATGTGCACCAGGCTGTGGCGTGGGATGGGAGGCAGTTGAGTATGCTCAAGGAATTCCCCACCCTGCTGGATGTGGCTATTACTGAACAGAACAATGTTGACAGTCTGGAGTGCAGAGACCAAATCAGAAAACTAACAAGTTTAAAATTTAATCTTTTGTCCTTATACTTTTTTCTTTTCTTTTTATTTTGTTTGTTTATTTAGTTAGTTAGTTAGTTAATTTTCAAGACAGGGTTTCTCTGTAAAGCTTTGGAGCCTGTCCTGGAACTTGCTCTGTAGAACAGGTTGACCTTGAGCTCACAGAAATCTGCTGGGATCAAAGGATGCTCCACCTTTGATCACCATCAGGCATTCTTTTCTTTTCTTTTTTCTTTTCTTTTCTGGTTTTTCCAGCCCTAACTGTCCTGGAACTCACTCTGTAGACCAGGTTGGCCTCGAACTCACAGATACCTGCCTGCCTCTGCCTCCTAAATGCTGGGATTAAAGGCGTGTGCCACCACTGCCCAACTTACACTTTTCTTTTTTTAAAGATAGGGTGTCACTATATAGATCTGGTTAGCCTGGAACTCTGAATAGAGACCATGCAGGCCTCCCTCAGTTTGTTGTAATTCTCCTATATCAGCCTCTTCTTGACTTGCTGGCATTACAGTCATGTGCCACCGTGTGGCTTAATATTCTTAGTAGTTTCAGTCAAATTCAAGAATGATTTAGCATTAAGCAACATTCTGAGTTTTACTTCTATGGTTGTGTGGTCGTGGCAGTATTGGTTGACATAACTGCTGATTTTAAACTTAGAGGATAATAGTGTTTTTGAAAAAAATGTTTCTGCACACTTCAGCAAAGAACATAAAGTCATAGCTGACCTGACACATGGGGATAAGGGGCTGACCCAGATATCATGGCAGATACATGGTGCTGATTCCAAAGAGCTGGTTTCTCAAGCACCTGGCAGCCTCTTGGCAATTAACATACATCCCAGGTTGAGGTTGCTGGTCTTGCCTTTCCCTGACCAACCATGGCCCATTAATGCCCAATACAAATAATCTGGGGCTGCAGTGTGTAGTCAGAATGCTCTCTGACTAACAGATGGGTTCATTTTCCTAGCACTGTGGCCGCCCCTTGTATCCTTGCACTTCAAGAATGAGATGAGTGTTGGGATGCACTGCTCTTACATAATGTCACCTTCCTTCCTGAGTTTAGATGCTGGGCCTTCTGAAATGTAAGGACAAAGGATCAGGGTATGCCTTTTAAGGTCAAATGCTGTCTGGCCCACATATCCTAGGGTATAATAGTTTGGAATTCTGAGATGCCCATCCAGTACGTCTTGTTGAAGGGCCCTTGCACAATTAATGGAGTTAGAATTTTCTTGAAGTTTCTGTTCACCTGGCACATGGATGTCCAAAAGGAGGCCTATTCCCTTAGATTTGGGTTTTCCTTCTACACCAAGCTATGATACAGAGTGCCTGGCAGTCAAGCACAGTCCATGGCTTACCATTCAGTGGGAAGGGCTCTAACCCTAGGATCCAGTGTTCAAACCGCTAAACCTCTCAAATACCCCCATTCTTGTTATTTCCTAATTTACTGCCTTTAGGTGCTGTTGAGTGGTGCTGTTAAGGGCCATCACTGTATAGCCATGGCTGGCCAGGAATGCTATATCAGTGGTTCTCAACTTGCAGGTTGCAACCTATTTGACAAACTTCTATCTCAAAATGTTTACATTACAATTCCTAACAGTAGAAAGATTACAGTTATGAGTAGCAATGAAATAATTTTATGGTTGGGGTCACCACAGCATGAGGAACTGTATTAAAGGGTTGCAGCATTAGGAAAGTGAGAACCACACTACTTCTATATAGACCCAGAATTCACCTTTGCCTCCCAAGTGCTGAAGTTAAAGGGATTCCCCACCATGCTCAGCTGAGGGCTATCTTTAGAGAGGAGAATTGGCAGGAGACACTACAGATTAATGGTTCTCAACCTTCCTAATGCTGTGACCATTTAATACAGTTCCTCATGTGGTGACCCCCAACCATAAAATTATTTTCATTGCTACTTGTAATTTTGCTACTGTTAGGAATCAAATGCAAATATATGATACGCTGAATATCTGATATGGGACCCTTGTGGAGGGGTCATTTGACCCCAAAGGGATTGCGACCCACAGGTTTAGAACCACTGTTATAGATGTACAACTGCTACAGGGTTAGTCTCAGTACGGCAATGTGGAATCCACATTCCTGTGTTAAAAGTGAGGTGAGGATGTGGCCAAGAGTAGCGTTTAATTACCTATTATGTAGTATTTACTGCTAACAACTGGCCATCCATTGAGGGGTCAGAGCATCAGCTAGGTTTTATTCAGATAAAGATCAAAGAAAAATTTAAAACAGCTATTAGAGGCCAGGGCGCTAACTTAGTCGATAATGGACTTGTCATGCAAATTTGATGATTTGAGTTTGATTCCAGTCACTCACATAAACAGGCAGCTATAATAATCAACTCTCAGGAGGTGGAGACAGGATCCTTGGGGCAGGCTGGCTAGTTAGTCAAGCCCCAGGTCCCAGTGAGAGACACTGTCTCAAAAATAAGATAGCCATTTTCCTGAAGAACACTCTTAAGGTTGATCTCTGACTTTCACTTGCACCTTTACAAACACAGATACACACACACAATGGTATTGGAAGCCTGGATGGTAACACATAGATGTAATCCCAGCATTTGAGGAGTTAAGGCAGAGGGAATGTGAATTTGAGCCCAACCTGAGCTACATAGTGAGACTCTTAAAACACAAGCAGAGCCGGGTGGTGGTGGCGTACACCTTTAATCCCAGCACTAGGGAGGCAGAGGCAGGGGATCTCTGTGAGTTCAAGGCCAGCCTGGTCTGCAAGAGTTAGTTCCAGCACAGGCTCCAAAGCAACACAGAGAAACCCTGTCTCGAAAAAACAAAAACAAAACAAACAAAAAAACCCCACAATTAATGGAAGCTGGGTATGATATATCATATTATCATGTGCTTGGGAAAGCAGAGGCACGATCTCTGCAATTTCAAGATCAGCCAGTGCTAAATTCTGCCTCAAAAAAATCTTTTAATGGTTTTAAATAATAATAGAATACTATGTTTATAACCTAGAATGAAAAGGTCTGTCTGCACAATGCAAAAAGTTATAAGGACCAGATATGGTGATACAGTCCTATAATCTCAACTTCTTAGGAAGACTGAGGCAGGACCATGCATTCAAGGGATCAGGATAAGAGGGCTTGGGATGTCAGAAAAAGTATATTCGAGCTGGAGAGATGGCTCTTCTTCCGGATGCCCAGGTTTAATTCCCGCACCCATATGGCAGCTCAAACTGTCTATAACACCAGTTCCAGAGGATGCAGCACCCTCACACAGATATACATGCAGGCAAAACACCAATGCACATAAAATAAGTTATTTTTGAAAAAAGAAAAAGTATCTTTAAGGACAAAATATTTTGTATGAATATATTATATAGATAGGTACTAATATGTATGTATATTAATAGTAAAAATAGTTGGAGGACTTGAGAAATGGTTCATTGGTTAAGAGCAGACCCTGGTTCTGTTCCTAGCACCTAAACATCAGCTCACAACTGTCCATAACTCCAGCTCCAGGAGATCCAGTGTCCTCTTCAGGCTTCCATGGGCACCAGGCGTGCACGTAGTACACTTATATGCATGCAGGTTAAACACTCATACAGTATTGTTTTGTTTGTTTCTGTTTTTTTAAACATGATTTCTTTGTGTGGCCCTGGCTCTTCTGGTACTAGCTCAGCTCCATAGACCATGTTGGCATCGAATTCATAGAGATCCACCTGTCTCTGCCTCCCGAATGCTGGGATAAAGGCATGCACAGCTACCACTTGGCAATCTTTTTTTTTTTTTTTTTTTTTTTTGAGACAGAGTCTTTCTTTGTAGTCCTGGCTGGCAAGAAACTCAGTATGTAGACAAGGCTGGCTTCAAACTCATAAGAAATCTACCTGCCTCTACTTCCCAAATTCTGGGCTTAAAGGCATGTGACACTATGCCCAGCTAAAATAATTTTGTAATTTGAAAACTGTTGTAAATTTATCAATCACATAGTAGGCAAGGACCAAATGCTATAAAGAGATGACAAAAGCAACAACAAGTACCAAAAGTGTCTTTAGGGAAAATGCAGATTAAGTATCTTGTGTTTTGACCAGTTGTATAGCAACAACTGGATTCTGTTAGCCCTAGTAGTGGTGCTTTGACCCACTCCCCGTGCCTACCCAGCAGCAGATTTCATCTGTATGTTCTGTCCATGGGGTATGCCTGGAGCTCAAGGACCTGAGTTAGAGTCCTGGTGGCTCTGGCTGACTGCTTCAGAAATAACTATTGGGATGGGCCAGAAGTGGGTTACTTTGTACTTATAACAGGGATCATGGATCCTTTCTGGTTGTACTCTTAGGAGAAAGATGGAGCATTTTCTGCTACACAGATGTTATTCTGCATATGTATAATTGAATGCCTTTCAAAAAGAAGTAGTAAACATCTGCAAAGATGCCCATAGCTTAGACCCTTTTTAATCCTTTCCCTTCAAATTGAGAAGAATGGAATGAGAA
Organism: Ondatra zibethicus; assembly: GCA_004026605.1. Classification (NCBI taxonomy): domain Eukaryota; kingdom Metazoa; phylum Chordata; class Mammalia; order Rodentia; family Cricetidae; genus Ondatra; species Ondatra zibethicus. The sequence continues at coordinate 67,268 of PVIU01003086.1, forward strand.
GAGCAGTGAGATGGAGACATAGGACTTTTCTGCTCTGTTTTTCTCTGAATTTCTCATATGGTAATCCAGATAACTCTACAGCGTACATTAAAATAGGAGACTACTGCTCTGCTGCCACTTAAGTGTCTTTCTTATTCACAGGTATGGATCTTGGAGGGAGCCCATCAACCCCTACTATGTCAACTCTGGCTACGCCCTGGCCCCAGCCACCAGCGCCAATGACAGTGAACAGCAGAGCCTGTCCAGTGATGCTGACACCCTATCCCTTACGGACAGTAGCGTGTAAGTCCCATGCTTGCTGACTGTATGCTTCAGTGCTCTTTGCTTACCCCACTGGCTGGTCCTTACTGATTGATTCTTTTAAAGCTTGACTTGAATGTCCCCAAGGAACAAACACTAAGCTAGCCATGGTATCTTATATTTGCAAGCCCAGAACTTGTGACGCTGAAGCAGGAGAATTGTCAAGAGTGCCATGCCAACCTGATCTATAGAATGAGACTGTTAAAACAGAAACCCTAAAGAAAGAGGACAAACTGCCCTGTGAGTTACAGTATCCTTCAAAAACCAGCCCAAGGTCCAAGGTGTAATTAATTCAGTGATAGCCCTGGGTTTAGTCCCTAGCACAACAGCAGTAAAATTGTTTAAAAATCCTGGAAAACAGCCCGGTGGTGGCACACGCTTTTAATCCCAGGCAGAGGCAGGTGAATCTCTGAAGTTCAAGGCCAGCCTGGTCTGCAGAGCTGGTTACAGAACAGGCTCTAAAGCTACAGAGAAACCCTGTCTTGAAAAACAAACAAAAACTCCTGGAAAAGAGCCGGGCAGTGGTGACACATGCCTTTAATCACAGCATTTGGGAGGGAGAGGCAGGTGGATCTTTTTTTAGTTCAAGGCCAGCCTGGTCTACAGAGTTCTAGGACAGCTAGGAATGTTGCACAGAGAAACCCTGTATCAAAAGACAAAAACAAAAACAAAAAAAATCCTGGAACAGAATCCAAGCTAGAGTTGAAGTTTGCGTTAGCTCTCTCTCCTAGAGGCCAAGCAGCTTTTAAGAGCAGAGGACTCAGAGAAACTGGAGGTTCATCCTCTACATAAGATAGATTTCACTGGGACGATGGGCCCAGGTAACAAGCAGCCTTCTCTCCAGGACAGGGCTGGAGACAGACCTGGAATCCATCAGGTTGTACAAATGTGTTTCTTGCCCATGTTGTTTTGCTTTGGACTCTTTATTATATATACAATGTTCTGTCTGCATGTATGCTTACACACCATAAAAGGGCACCAGATCTCATTATAGATGGTTGTGAGCCACTTGTGGTTGCTGGGAATTGAACTCAGGACCTCTGGAAGAGCAGCCAATGCTCTTTAACCTCTGAGCCATCTCTCCAGCCCCATGCATCTTGATATACCGTGAGTAGTCCTGGGGAGCTGTGCTAAGACCAGTTCCCTGAGTGGCTGAGTTCCAAGCCATGGAGGCAGATCTGAGCCTCCACTTCCTTGATACTATGATCACAACTTAGGAGCTGTTTTTTCTAATGTGGTCACATTCCCAGAAGCCCTTGTGGGAATGGACCTGTCATGAACCACCCTCCTACCGATGGCTTTTTGGAACTCAGGTGCATATTAAGTAATTAAATTAAGTAATTGAATGGCATAAAACATATTGTTGAGTTAACCCTTCAGCCTGGAGTTTCTTGGGGTTCTGACTCAGTCATGCTTAGTCCAGGTTTGCCCCATTCCTGGGGCTCACTCCAAAAACACCCTAGTGTTGGAATAAGTCTTTGCTTATTACAGTGACCAGGAGCAAGTCTTCTAATCGCCACTAGATGTCTCTATTTCATGACTGCGCAGGGTTCCCATAGGGTTCTTGGCCCAGCTCTGCAGTTCTGCTCTGCCTATGTGTCTCTTTGTGTGAAGGCTGGGAAATTGGTAGGTATAAATAAGAAGGAAGGAAAGAGTGCTCGCCAATGTATATATGGTGTGTACTAGGTGTTTTCCAGTGTTGATCTCCAGGCATAGTGACACACTCCTTTAATCACAGCATCTGGGAGGCAGAGGCAAGTAGAACTCTGTGAGTTTGAGGCCAGCCTGGTCTACAGAGTGAGTTCCAGGACAGCCAGAGCTGCATAGTGAGACCCTGTCTTTAAAAAGGGGGGTAAATACACACAGACACAAACACAAACACAAACACACACACACACACACACACACACAAACACCCTGTGTTATATGTTTTGCCTGCATGTTTGGTTTGGGGGGATGTTTGGGTTTGGGTTTTTTGTTTGTTTGTTTGGGTTTTTGTTTTGTTTTGTATTTTAAGACCAGGCTGTGCTTGAACTCATAGAGATCTGCCTGCCTGCCTCTGTCCCTGAGTACTGGATTAAGGATGCGCAGCACCACCAGCCGGCTTGCATTTATGTATTTGTATGATGTGTGTGTCTAGAGCCCTGGAGGGCAGATGAGGGTTTCAGATCTCCTAGACCTAGAATGGTTTTGAGCCACCATGTAGATGCTAGGTCCTTTGGAAGAACAAGTGCTCTTAACCACAGAGCTGACTCTACAGCTCCTTAAAATTTTAAAAATTTATTATATTGTGAGTGTGAAAAAAAAATGTAGGTGTGTGTGTGCTATAGCACATGTGGAGGTCAGAGAGCAACTATAGGGTGTTTTTTGGTTTTCTACTATTACATTGTGGGATCCAGGAATTGAATTTAGATCATTAAGCCTGCACACCTATTGTATTCCCAAAGGACCTCTACCCACTGAACAATCTTGTTGACACTGAACCTGGAAGTCACTTATTCAGTAAAACTAGCTGAGCAGTGAGCACCAGGGACGTTCCAGTGCTAGGACTGTAGGCATATACTTTCATGCCGTTCTTTTTTCTCTCTTTTATTTATTTATTTTCTATTTATTGAGCTCTACATTTTTCTCTGCTCCCCTCCCTGCCTCTCCCTTCCCCCCTTCAACCCTCCCCCAAGGTCCCCATGTTCTCAATTTACTCAGGAGATCTTGTCTTTTTATACTTTCTACTTCCAGTGTAGATTAGATCTATGTAAGTCTCTCTTAGTGTCCTCACTGTTGTCTAAGTTCTCTGGAATTGTGGTTTGTACGCTGGCTTTTTTTGCTTTCTGTTTAAAAACCACCTACAAGTAAGTACATGTGATAATTGTCTTTCTGTGTTTGGGTTACCTCACTCAAAATAATGTTTTCTAGTTCCATCCATTTTCCTGCAAAATTCAAGCTGTCATTTTTTTCTGTTCTGTAGTACTCCGTTGTGTAAATGTACCACTTTTTTTTTTTAATCCATTCTTCGATTGAGGGGCATTTAGGTTGTTTCCAGGTTCTGGCTATGGCAAAACAAAGCTGCTATGAACATAGTTGAGCACATGTCCTTGTGGCACGATTGAGCATCCTTTGAATATAGATCTAAAAGTGGTATTATTGGGTCTTGAGGAAGGTTGTTTCCTAATTTTCTGAGAAATCGCCACACTGACATCCATAGGGGTTGTACCAGCTTGCATTCCCACCAGCAATGCAGAAGTGTTCCCTTTTCCCCACAACCTCTCCAGCATAAGTTGTCATCAGTGTTTTTGATCTTGGCCTTTCTTAC
>PVIU01003086.1:70977-154083 GCA_004026605.1 Ondatra zibethicus
ATCTTTTGGTGTCCAATTTCTTGAGTTCTTTGTATATTTTGGAGATCAGACCTCTGTCTGATGTGGGGTTAGTGAAGATCTTTTCCCATTCTGTAGGCTGTCGTTTTATCTTGTTGACCGTGTCCTTTGCTTTACAGAAGCTTTTCAGTTTCAGGAGGTCCCATTTATTAATTGTTTCTCTCAGTGTCTGTGCTGCTGGAATTCTATTTAGGAAGTGGTTCCCTGTGCCAATGTGTTCAAGTGTACTTCCCACTTTCTAGTCTATAAGGTTCAGTATGGCTGGCTTTATGTTGAGGTCTTTGATCCATTTGGACTTGAGTTTTGTGCATGGTGATAGATATGGGTCTATTTTCATTTTTCTACATGTTGATATCCAGTTATGCCAGCACCACTTGTTAAATATGCTTTCTTTTTTCCATTCGATTTTTTTTGCTTCTTTATCAAAGATAGGTGTTCGAAGATGTGTGGATTGATATCCAGGTCTTCTATTCAGTTCCATTGGTCCTTCTGTCTGTTCTTATGCCAGTACCAGGCTGTTTTCAGTACTGTAGCTCTGTAGTAGAGTTTGAAGTCAGAGATTATGATGCCTCCAGAAGTTCTTTTATTGTACAGGTTTGTTTTGGCTATCCTGGGTTTTTTGCTTTTCCAAATGAAGTTGAGTACTGTTCTCTCGAGGTCTTTGAAGAATTTTGCTGGGATTTTGCTGGGCATTGCGTTGAATCTGTAGATTGCTTTCGGTAAGATTGCCATTTTTACTATATTAATTCTGCCTACCCAAGAGCATGGGAGGTCTTTCCATTTTTTGGTGTCTTCTTCGATTTTTTTTCAATAAAGATTTCAAGTTCTTGTCATAGAAGTCTTGTTTAGTCAGAGTTACTCTGAGATATTTTATGCTATTTGTGGCTATTGTGAAGGGTGTTGATTCTCTGATTTCTTCCCCAGCCCTTTTATCATCTGTGTACAGGAGGGCTACTGTTTTTTTTTTTTGTTTGTTTTTGTTTTGTTTTTTTTTTTTAGTTAATCTTGTATCCTGCTACGTTGCTGAAAGTGTTTATGAGTTGTAGAAGTTCCTTGGTAGAATTTTTGGGATCACTTGTATAAACTATCATATCATCAGCAAACAGTAAGAGTTTGACTTCTTTTCCAATTTGTATCCCCTTGATCTCCCTTTGGTGTCTTATTGCTCTAGCTAGGACCTCAAGAACTATATTGAATAGATAAGGAGAGAGTGGACAGCCTTGTCTTGTTCCTGATTTCAGTGGAATCGCTGGGAGTTTCTCTCCATTTAGTTTGATGTTGGCTGTTGGTTTGCTGTATATTGCCTTAATTATGTTTAGGTATGTTCCTTGTATCCCTTTTCTCTCCAAGACCTTTATCAATAAGGAATGTTGTATTTTGTCAAATGCTTTTTTGGCATCTAATGAGATGACCATGTGGTTTTTATTTTTCAGCTTGTATGGTGGATTACGTTGACAGATTTTAGTATGTTGAACCATCCCTGCATCTGTGGGATGAAGCCGACTTGGTCATGGTGGATGATGGTTCTGATGTGTTCTTGGATTCGATTTCCTAGTATTTTATTTAGAATTTTTGCATCAATGTTCATGAGCGAGATTGGTCTGTAATTATCTTTTTGGGTATCAGGGTAATTGTAGCCTCATAAAAAGAATTTGGCAATGTTCCCTCTGTTTCTGTTGTGTGGAATAATTTGAGGAGTATTGGTATTAGTTCCTCTTTGAAAGTTTTGTAGAATTCTGAGCTGAAACCATCTGGTCCTGGGCTATTTTTTGTTTGGGAGACTTTTGATGACTGTTTCTATTTCTTCAGCAGTTATAGGTCTGTTTAATTTGCTTATCTGGTCTTGATTTAACTTTGGTAAGTGATATTTATCCAGAAAGTTGTCCATTTCCTTTTAGTTTTCCAATTTTGTGGAGTACACGTTTTCAAAATATGACCTGATGATCCTCTGCGTTTCCTCTGTGTCTGTTGTTATGTCCCCCTTTTCATTTCTGATTTTGTTAATTTGGATATTCTCTCTTTGCCTTTTGGTTAGTTTGGATAAAGGTTTGTCTATTTTGTTGATTTTCTCAAAGCACCAACTTTTTCTCTCATTGATTCTTTGTATTTTCTTTGTTTCTATTTTGTTGATTTCATTTCTCAGTTTATTTCCTGCCATCTAGTTCTCTTAGGTGAGTTTGCTTCTTTTTGTTCTAAAGTTTTCAAATGTTCTGTTAATTCAGTAGTGTGGGATTTTTCCAGCTTCTTTATGTAGGCATTTAGTGCTATGAACTTGCCTCTTCACACTGCTTTCATTGTGTCCCATAAATTTGGGTATGTTGTGTGGCCATTTTCATTGAATTTTAGGAAATCTTTAATTTCTCCCCTTTATTTCTTCCTTGACCCATTGATGATTCAGGTGAGCATTGTTTAATTTCCATGTGTTTGTGGGTTTTCTGGATTTGGTATTGCTGTTGACTTCTAGTTTTAAAGCATGGTGATCTGATAAAGTACATTGGGTTATTTCAATTTTTTTGTTTTTGTTGTGGTTTGTTTTGTTACCGAGTATGTAGTCAGTTTTTGAGAAGGTTCCATGAGGTGCTTAGAAGAAGGTATATTCTTTTCTGTTTGGATGGAATATTCTATAGATATCTGTTAAGTCCATTTGAGTCATAACATCTGTTAGTTCTCTTATTTCTCTGTTCATTTTCTGTCTGATCTGGGGAGTGTTGAAGTCTCCAACTATTAGTGTGTGGGGTTTAATATATGATTTAAGCTTTAGAAGTGTTTCTTTGATATATGTAGGTGCCCTTGTATTTGAGGCATAGATACGTTAAGTATTGAAATTTTCTCTTGATGGATTTTTCCTGTGACTAGTATGAAATGTCCTTCTTTGTCTCTTTTGACTGATTTTAGCTTGAAGTCTATTTTGTTCGATATTAGGATAGATACACCTGCTTGTTTCTTAGGTCCATTTGATTGGTATATTTTTTCCCAGCCTTTTACTCTGAGACGATGTCTGTCTTTGAGGTTGAGATGCATTTCTTGTATGCAGAAGAGGGATGGATTCTGTTTTCGTATCCAGTCTGTTAGCCTGTGCCTTCTTATGGGTGAGTTGAGTCCATTTACATTAAGGGATATTAATGACCAGTGGTTGCTATCTCCTGTTTAGTTTTCATCCTTGGTGATGTTAATTTGTGCAATGTTTTCTTCTTTGGGATTTGCTGTAATGAGATCATCAATTGTGTGTGTTTCTGTTGGTATAGCCATCTTCTTTGGGTTGGAGTTTTCCTTCTAGTATTTTGTGTAGGGCTGGGTTTGTGGCTAGATTTCTGGTGAAATCTAGATTTGTCATGGAATATCTTGTTTTGTCCTTCTATGGTGATCGACAGTTTTGCTGGGTATAGTAGTCTGGGCTGGCATCCGTGGACTCTTAATGTCTGCATAATGCTTGACCATGACCTTCTGGCTTTCATTGTCTCCACTGAGAAGTCAGGTGTAATTCTGACAGGTCTACCTTTATATGTTACTTCGCCTTTTTCCTTTGCAGCTCTTAATATTCTTTCTTTACTCTGTATGTTTAGTGTTTTGATTATTATGTGGCAAGAGGGCGTTTTTTAGATCCAGTCTATTTGGTGTTCTGTTCTTTAGGTAGACAAGTTTTCTATTATGATTTTGTTAAATAAATTTTCTGGCCTTTGAGTTGAACTTCTTCTCCTTCTATACCTATTATTCTAAGATTTGACCTTTTTATGTTGTCCCATATTTCATGGATATTTTGGGTTAAACTTTGTTAGATTTAATGTTTTCTTTAACTGATGGTCTATTTCCTCTATTTTATTCTTCAGCGCTTGAGATTCTCTCTTCCATTTCTTGTATTCTGTTGTTCGTACTTGCAGTTGTGGCTCCTGCTCTTTTTCTCATGATTTCTGTTTCTATAATTCCTTCAGCTTGTGTTTTCTTTATTTTTTTTCTATCTCAGTTTTCAAGTCCTGAATAGTTTATGTTATATGTTTGAGTTATATGTTAATAGTTTCTGTTATGTTCTTTTTTGTTTTGTTTTGTTTTCTTTAAGTGATTTGCTGATATCTTCCAATTTTTTGTTTGTTTTTTCCTCCATTTCTTTAAGGTAATTTCTTATTTCATCTTTAAGAATTTCAAACATTCTCTTGAGGTTATTTTTTTACATCATTTACTTCTGGTTCATCCACATTGGGTTGTTCAGGTCTTACTTTTGTAGGGTCTTTAGGTTTTGCTGGTATAGTGTTGCTTTTTGTGGTTAGCATTTAATCTTACCTTTTCTACTCATTTTTTCCTCTAATATGTGTGGTTGGTGCTGTCTGAGAGTCTGTTGAATAATCTTCTAGGTTCCAGTGAATCCAAAGCTAAGATTCCTCATGGTACAGTCATGGTACAGTCAGTGTCACAGTTCTAGTTACTCCGTTGGTTAGTCCTGTTCTTGGGGGTAGCTCAGTGCTCCTGCTTTGGTCTGCTCCCTTGGAGTTTGCTGTCTCAGGCCTACTTTGGCCTAGGCTGCTGGCTTTGATCTGTTTCTGTAAATCTTGGTCTGGATCTCCTCCTGCAGAAGTCCCTGGCTTGGAGTTGAACGTGTTCTTGTGGAGATCACTGACTCTGGATCTGGTCGCTGGTTCAATTCTGATCTGCCTGTGTTCCAGGACTGGGTTTGCTCCTGGCTTCTGTTCCTGGTGGAGCCTTTTCTCTCTGTGTCTTAGGTAACTGATTCAGTCCCACTCCGTCATTTTATTTTTTAAGTAGATGCTAGGGAATCATGTTGTTGTAGCACCCACTTCACAGCTGATCTAACTCCCCAGCTCCCCACTTTCCACTGATGGATCTAAACCACTATTGTGTGTCTCTGTAGTTGTGTAGTTTTGCTTTTTGTTTTCATTGATATAAGTGAGCATTTCTTAGAGAAACTTAGCAGCATAGCAGGTACACAATCTGATTTCTTTGTCATCTCCTTTCTGTGTTCTAATCTAGACACTTCAATCACTTTTCACCCCCCCCCACAAGATTCTGATTAAACAATTGCAGCACTGAAGACATAACTGTTAGCAGTTTACCAAATCTAATGGCTTAATTATAAAGAAGCAGAATATTCCCTAAATATTTTAGACAGTTCACAAAAATTGAATAACATTGATACCAATAGGAGCCACGTGTTCTCCTCCTACCACCCCCAGATAGGGTTTCTGTATTAACCCTGGCTGTCCCAAAGCTCACTCTGTAGACCAGTCTGACCTCTCACCGATCCTCCTGCCTCTGCCTCCTGAGTACTGGAATTAAAGGCTTGAACCACCACCAACCGGCTGGAACCAGTTTCTAGCTACCTAGTATATAAAAGCCTTAGGGCTACAAGGAATAGCTTTCAAAGTACTTATGATAGCTGCTTTGGGACTGTGGCACTTCTAATTACGTTCTAGCTTCCCAACCCTAGAATGTAAATTGTTTTTAAGTAACATATTTTTAAAGCAACAGTATTTTTAAAAGTAAGCTTATTAAAGAATGATTTTTGCTATTGTTGTTTATTAGTGTGTCAAATCTTGTCTAGCTAGTAGTGAGGGCCCTAATACCTGTTTGGTTGGTTTTTTGTTTGTTTGTTTTGTGCTTTTAATTTTTTTTTATTCATTTTACATACCAGTCACAATTCCCTTCCCACCCGCCTCTACTTCCCATTGAAGGGTAAGGCCTGCCACGGGGAGTCTACAAAACCTGGCACATTCATTTGTGACAGGACTAAGCCCCTCCCCCCTGCATCAAGGCTGAGCAAAGGCATCCCCCCATAGGGAAATATAAATATACCCAGGGGCTCCTCAAACAGACAAAGCTACACAACTGTGTCCCACATGCAGAGGGCCTAGTTCAGTCCCATGCAGGCTCCACAGCTGACCATCTAGAGTTCCTAGGAGCTTGGTTCATCAATTCTCTGTAGATTTCCTCATCTGATCTTGACCCATCTCTCTTCAAAAACTTGTTGAATGAGTAAATTCCACACTGATTTTGCTAAATTATTTGCTGTAGGCATTATAGAAATACATGGTTTGTTTATAGTTATATTAATTCATAATTAACTTAACAATTAATAACAAATTTGTGCTGAGGTGTAGTGGTAGTGCATTCCTTTAATCCCAGCACTTGGGAGACAGAGGCAGAGCTACATAGAGAAACCCTATCTTGAAAATTAAAAAACAACAAAAAGATAAGAAAAAAGTTCAAAACACGTGACACTATTTTAGGATGAGAAAGCATTCACAAGAAAATAAGGTTAGGGACTGGAGCGAAGGCTCAGTGGTTAAGAGCACCAGCTGCTCTTCAAGAGGACCTGGGTTCAATTTCCACCACCCACCTGGCTGCTCACAACTGTCTATGACTCCAGTTCAGGGGATTCTGCATCCCCACTAAGACATACATGCAGCAAAATACAAATGAAAATAAATAAGCTTGTGACTAGGATATAGCTCAGTGGTAGAGTGCTTGCCTAGAAGGCTAGATTCAAGCCTCAGTGCAAAACTACATACATACATTGGGGGAAATAAAGGCTAGAAGTTTGAAATTTTGCTGCTGGAAATTCTGTCTTTATTCAAGAAAGCTGTAGTAGTCTTTAGGGCTCACTCTAGAAGCCAAATTAACATCTCAACAATCCATTCCGGCTGAGAGAGATACACCAGCTCCAGGCCAGAAGGACAGAGCCAGAGATTCAGCCAGCAGGAGGAGTATTGTGGAAGTCCATTTGTCTAGGACTGAGGTACTTCATCCTGATTCTGTTTCCTCCTTCCATCTCCACACCACCTTCTCTGTCCCCAGCACAGATGGATCACTTGCTAGGCTAGGCACTTACCTCCATGTCTCTTTCACTACACTTACTGAATGTAGTTTTAGAGGATGGTCCCCTTTATGTTCATGGCTTTTGTTGTTTGTTTTGTATTTTGGAGACAAGGTCTTTCTGTGTGGCCCTGACTGTCCTGGAACTCACTTGTAGACCAGGTTTGCCTCGACTTACCAAGATCTGCCTGCCTCTGCCTCCGGAGTGCTGGAATTAAAGGCGTGTGCCACCACCCCCGGCTTGTACCAGTTTTGTGGCTGGTTCTTTTCATTTGCCTGCCCGTAAACATTCTTCCAACTTTTTAAAATAGAGCATGCCGGGGCTGGAGAGGTGGCTCAGAGGTTAAGAGCACTGACTGCTCTTCCAGAGGTCCTGAGTTCAATTCCCAGCAACCACATGGTGGCTCATAACCATCTGTAATAAGATCTGGTGCCCTCTCCTGGCCTATAGGATATATGTAGGCAGAATACTGTATACATAATAAATAAATAAATCTTTAAGGAAAAAAAAATAGAGCATGCCATCTCCTGCTGCTCAGAACCGAGTTTGGCCAGTGCCATGTGGCATATATTGGACTATTTCATTTTCTACTCTTAATAATCATGTGGTAGTGATATCAGGATGGACTCTGTCTCTTTGTCTTTTGTTATATCTGAGGAATGTCTCGTTTAATTCTCTTTTAATTAATTAATTTTGAGACAGGGTCTTACTCTGTAGCCCGTGCTGGCCTGGAACTCACTGTGTAGACCAGGCTGGCTTTGAATTTAGAGATCCACTACCTCTGCCTCCTTAGTGCTAAGATTAAAAGTGTGTGCCACCATACTTGGCTATATTTCAATTTTGAATCTTTGAATCGTTGACATTTTCAGCAACACTTTTTTGAAGTTCCTGAAGTTCTGAGTGACCTCTCACTGCCAGAGTAGTTGCCATCATAGCCCCAGAAGAGGACCGCAAGCTGTGTCTGTAGCACCTGGTCCTCCTTGTCCTGTGGACTTAACCTCCAGCATAGCCTTTTCTACAGCCTCTGAATATTTTCTTAAGAAAAGAACATGTTGGGGCTAAAGAGATGGCTTAGTGGTTAAGAGCATTGAACCGCTCTTCCAGAGGACCAGGGTTCAATTCCCAGTGCATGAACATGGCAGCTCACAACTGTCTGTAATTACAGTTCCAGGGGACCCCACACATGGCAAAAACACCTATATACATAAAATAAAAAAAAGAACATATTATCAAAATGGAGACACTTAAAATACATGTAGATGGTTTTTGTTTTAGGGGTAAGATAGATCCTCATGTAAACAAGGCTGGCTTCCACTTCCCAAATGCCAAGACTATAGGCATGTACCCCTCTACCCAGCTAATGCAGTGCTAGAGTTAGACCCGTGGCTTCATGCATGCTAGGCAAGCACTCTGTCAGCTGAGCTATGTCCATAGCCACAAGCATAGGCGATTTTTCTTTGATAATCTGTTCATCTTAGATTTTATTGGGAGACTTAAGAATTTGGGATACAAAACTACTACCTATATTTGAACATACATCTAAGGCAAAAATTGAAATGATGTTTCTCACTATACCTTCTGGTTAGCTTACGAGTTTCTCACGTTGGAACCGCAATTGGATCATACAACTGTTCAACAAGGTGTTTCCTAGTACGCCACCCATCCTTAGATGTAGTTTTTGAGGACAAGCCTAAGCTGCAGAGGCTGGGGATTTTAAAGTGTTGTGTCTAAGTATAGAAGAAACAGGTTTCAGCTGTTGGCTTTAGGCCCCCTACTATCTTGAGTGCCTGGGAATCCAAGTCATATGAATTTTAAACTCCCATTCCTCTATTCTCTATGTCCCCTTTGTGTTTATAAAAGGAAAAACACTGTAATACAACCCTCTTGCCCAAGCACACCAAGCACCTGGGCAGGTTGCCAGGGCAATCCTCTGATTGGGGCTGTGTCTTTTCTGCTGTCAAGAGTAGTACTGTTGGGGTTCCGCTGTCCTTGACGGCTTCCCACCTCCCCCAGAGGGGCAGGATACACAGATCACACACACCTTAACTGCCCCCTGTGGACTCTTTGATTAGCAAGATCATTTAAAAGCCTATTCCATTGCAGTCCCCCCACCCACCTGTTTTCATGTAACTAGAGAACTGTAGTGAGAAGACCCAGCACTTTGATTTGTCAGCCTGTCTTTTCTGATTTGTTAGTTCCATTTGCTGCCATGATTGATTCCTAGAGCACCTTCTAGAACTATGGGATAGAGGCTGGGGAGTTTCACAAGGTGTTGGATATGTCACCTATCTCAAATAAGCAAGAGTCTGACCTTTTAGTGACCTTAGTCCTTGGATTTATGGCTGCTAAAGGCTGTTTATAGTTGGCCTTACATGTTTGCTTTGCTCTTCTAAAAGACTCACAGTGGCCTGGGTTCAGTCCCCAGAATCCACACATGTGCTGTGGTACATATACTCACCCATATACGTGCACAAACTATATACATGGTTGGTGTGTATGTGTGTAATAAAAAATTTTAATGTGAAAATGATTCTTAGCTATCAAACTTTCAGACTTTGTAGACTCAGAGATAAACAAAGTAAGGTCAACTGATCTTCATTGAAATGTTGATAAAATAGTAGCTGGAAGAATATTCCATGACTGAGTTCCTGGGCTTTGTTATATATGTATTGTATGTGTGTATGTCATGAAGTGCATGTAAGTAACATATATACATGCACATGGGGTGATACAATGTGGATATATCATTGCTATCAGTAATGACCATGGGCTGGTAAGTATATGGTATTTTGCTGTATCTTATTTTCTACTTGAGCTAATGGCTATATCTTTGGTCTGTTCAGGGATGGAATCCCCCCATACAGGATCCGTAAGCAGCACCGAAGGGAGATGCAGGAGAGTGTCCAAGTCAATGGGCGGGTGCCTCTACCTCACATTCCTGTAAGTCCCACATATTCAGCAGTACCATACCTTCTCTCCAGATGCCTAACTGGTTTCCTACACAGAGTTGGCCACCATGGCACCAATCAGTGGGAGAGATACTTGGTAGGCTTCTTAGGACCACAGCTTACCACTGGGCACAGCAGACAGTCTGCCTGAGTGATGTTGAGCTGAGAGATAACCAACAGAGTAGATAGTCTGTGGTAGCTTCCAAAGCTTGAAACGCTTCTTTTGCTCAGTAACAGGAAGCGTCTTCCAGTTAGCACCCACCCTTCACTGTATGGTTTCCCTGTAAAGTCAGATGTTCTTCTGTAGTAGTTCTGAGAAGATGGATTTCTACTTGGAACCCAGTCCTGGATTTTGCAAGTCACCTGACCCCAGGGTATGTTAGATATCCATTCACATGCTTTACTACTCAAAGAACTTGTCCTTTTTGTGGCTGAGCCATGGGTCCTGTCATGTAGATATCTTGGCTCAGAAGCTGCCTCAGCTTTGTCTCTTGGGTAATAACAGTAGCTTGTCCTGAGCCTGTTGACTCTGTGTTTGAGCAAGCATTTATAGCTCTCTCTACTTGCACTGACCACTGGTGGCACACAGAACAATTATTGTTCCTTCTGGCACACAGGCTTTGGGCAAAAAACTTCTAGGAGAACTTGGGGAGCTTGTGACAGTGTCCTCCACCCATGCCTGTGTAGGGAGGATGGGTGCTTCAGAGCATCACACAGACATCGGCTTTTGTTTTGATTCATTTTATTATTATTTTGAGACAGCAACTATGTAGCTCTGGCTTACCTTGAGCTCACTGTGTAGACCAGGGTGATCTTGAATTCACAGAGATCCACCTGTCTCTCTTTCCTGGGCTCTGGGATTGAAGGTATGCACCATCACACCCAGCCTCATCAGAATTTTTTAGTTGGTATCTTTCAGCTTTTTGACTGCACCTTCAATTCCCAAGTTAGGAAAGTGCGTTTGTGATTGGAAAATCGTGTTCATTCTGTATATCATGTATTTTGTGTCTCCCATGTTGTAACAGAGTCTAGAATCCCAACCTTCCTGAGTGCAATCCTACCCTGATTACATTCAACCATGCATCAGGACCAGGCACTGCTCCATCCAGGATTTCCTTTGAACAGGTGTATGCTGTAGGACTAGCCTACTTCAGAACCACAAGTCCACCCTAGGAGCTTCTAGTGACTGGTGCTGTGCTTACTCAGCTTGATCCTGTGTTCCTAGTGCTGTTTACATTGAACCTCAGGAATTCCCCACTTTATTCATGAATGTTTTTCTGTGACGAGTTGGGTGTATTCAGTGTGGGGCATGGTGGTCAAGGTACTGACCACTATCTGTCTGGGAGCATGTACACTTGCTCACTCAGGGGTGCCACAGCCTACGCATACCAGGACCATGCCCAGGCCTCCAATAATTTAGTTGTGAGTGGCTAGAGAGAAATCCACATCTTCAGGTCAGTGCTCAGTGAAGGAAGAAAGGGAGCCAAAGAGGATGCTAGTGTCTCTGTAAAAGGGAACCATAAATACCTGCTTTAAAATAGAAGTAACCAGCAAGGTTACTTAGTGGATAGATATACCTACCTCCAAGCTTGATGACCTGTGTTCTATCTCTAGAACCTACCTGGTAAAAGGGGAGAACAGAACCAACTCCTGCAAGTTATCCTCTGACCTCTACATAGTGCCATGGTGCACATATCGGCCATGTGCATGCTCACATATTCAAACAAATAAATGTATAAGAACTTTAAAATAACTAAGATCAAGCTTTCCTGTACACATCCTCTTACTAGGCTGTCACTGTGATGCTCTATAAAGGATGCAGGACCACCCTGTGAAGGCAGCCCTACTGACTGTTGTGTCTCTCTCCAGCGCACTTACCGAATGCCAAAGGAGATCCGGGTAGAACCACAGAAATTTGCCGAAGAGCTTATTCATCGTCTAGAGGCTGTCCAACGCACTCGAGAAGCTGAAGAGAAGCTGGAGGAACGGCTGAAGCGTGTACGGATGGTGAGTGGACTATATGCTTAGGACTGTGTCAAGGCCACTATTTCCTGTGGCTTGGAAGTCCTGCACTTAGGGTAACCTCCATTCTGAAATGTTCTGCTCAGCCTGCTTTTTACTATTTCTGTAGCCCACCTGCCTTTCTGTTTAGTACCTTGTTCCTCTCTCTTTTACTATGAACTGAGCTTAGTGCTTCCCCCAGCAATCTCTTCCTGCCAGGAGATGCCTAGAAGGAAGTTCCCAAGGCTCCCAACATTTGAAGAAGACAGGAAACTGACAAAATGGCTGTGTGCCTAGCCTTGGCAGGTGGCAGGAACTGAGCTAAGGCACAGTGGACCTATGGTAGGCAGGCTGGGCAGGTGCAGGGCTCCTGCTTACTTAGAGGACACTACAGAGTATAGTAACTGTAATGGGTTCCTTGGAGCTCATTTTGGTTCATTGAGAAACCACTAACCACTATTTTGTTTGTTTGGTTTGGTTTCAAAAGAGACAGCCTTGCGGTGTGGCATATGCCCTTAATCCCAGCACTCCAGAGGCAGAGGCAGGCGAATCTCTGTGAGTTTGAAGCCAGCCTGGTTTACAAGAGCTAGTTCCAGGATAGGCATCAAAGCTACACAAAGAAACCCTGTCTCGAAAAAACAAAACAAAGGTTTACAAGAGCTAGTTCCAGGATAGGCATCAAAACTACACAAAGAAACCCTGTCTCGAAAAAACAAAACAAATAAAAATTAAAAAGGGGGGGGGGTCTCTCTGTAGCCCTGGCTGTCCTGGAACTCACTCTGTAGATGAGGCTTGCTTCAAAGTCAGAGATCCACCCGCCTCTGCCTCCCATTAAAGGCGTGCACCACCACCACCTGGCTAAGAAACCACTACTTTTGTATATATTTTTGTTTTTTCTATGCTACTATAGAAAGACTTTCTTTATGTAGGGCCATGGTCTTCCTATATGTGTCCTTCATTCTCCAGTGTTTTATGATAAACAGTTTAACACTTGTAAATTCAAACCTGCCCTCCCTCCCTCTATACCTCCCTTCTTCTTTCATTCCTAAGACACAGTCTTGCTGTAACCTGCCTGACCTGGTATTCACTATGCAGCCCAGTATGGTCTCTTGCAGCAATACTCTTGTTTAAGCCACCCAGGTGCTGGCTTACAAATGTGTGCCACTGCCTGGCTAAGATCAAACATTTTTATTTATTCAGGTTTTCATACTTGAAGTTCTAGAGTATAATGTTCAACCGTGGAGTATTACTCTGTTACTTGATATTTTTATTTGATATATGGAACCCAACCCTCTCCAAACTCAGAACCCCAGTCTAGGCCCATCTCTACCTTCTCACATCCTTAGCAGCAGGTCCCACATACCACTGTAGACACAGAGCTAATGGTGGCATGAGTTATAATCTTTACAGACTGGAGACTAAGATTAAAAACAAACAGGGGCTTAAAATAATTTATTTTGAATCACAAAACTGAGGAAATAAATTTCTGAGAAGGTCTGGAGAAATGGACAGATTCATAAAGACTGGAGTTCAGCCAGGTGGTGGTGGTACACGCCTTTAATCCCAGTACTCGGGAGGCAGAGGCAGGCGGATCTCTGTGAGTTCGAGACCAGCCTGGTCTACAGAGCTAGTTCCAGGACAGGCTCCAAAGCTACACAAAGAAACCCTGTCTTGGACAACCCTTCCCCCCCACCTCCAGAAGAAAATACTGGAGTTCAGATCCCAGTATCCATGGAACAAGATGGGTATCTACATAAGCCTATAACCCCAGCTGGCAGGGGCAAGGGATAGAAACTGAGGCTCACCACAAATCCTACATTTTAATTGCTACATATGAGGAACTGGTAAGAAAAGCTGGGTCATCCTTATGTAATGGTGCACACCTTTAATCCCAGCACCCAGGAGGTAGAGGAAGGCAAATCTCTATGAGTTCAAGGCCAGCCAGGTCTACACAATGAGTTCTAGGACAACCAGGGCCCTGTCTCAAAACTAAGAGAGAGAACAAAAACAAAAACCTTTATTTACTGAGTCATAAAACTAAATCCATGCAGTGCCTTCTCAGTGGCCACAACTGACACCAGACCTTTAATCCCCTCAACCTGTTTTTTCCTTGCCTGATAAGAACAGGTTCCCAGGGCCTTTTGAAATTCAAGCACAGGGTATCCAGGAGTCACACCTTTCCCTAATTTGACTAGACTGCAGTTAGGAAAGTCCTTGACTTGACTGTCAGGACTGTGGCTCACTTCCAGGTCTAGCCTCATTCTCGTTCTGACAATGCTGCTGTTTCTACACAGGAAGAAGAAGGGGAGGATGGTGAACTGCCTTCTGGCCCCATGGCAAATCACAAACTGCCTTCTGTCTCAGCCTGGCACCATTTCCCACCCCGCTATGTGGATATGGGCTGCTCTGGACTGCGGGATGCTCATGAGGAGAATCCTGAGAGCATCCTGGATGAGCATGTGCAAAGGGTCATGAGGACACCTGGCTGCCAGTCACCTGGTCCAGGCCACCGTTCTCCGGATAATGGGCATGTAGCCAAGACTGCAGTACTAGGCGGTGTAGCCTCCGGGCATGGAAAGCACGTTCCTAAGTTGGGGTTGAAGCTTGATACAGCTGGCCTGCACCACCATAGGCATGTCCACCACCATGTTCACCATAATTCAGCTAGACCCAAGGAGCAAATGGAGGCTGAAGCTGCCCGCAGGGTCCAGAGCAGCTTCTCATGGGGCCCAGAAACACATGGTCATGCCAAGCCCCGCAGCTATTCAGAGAGCACAGGCACCACCCCCAATGCTGGGGACTTGGCATTTGGGTGAGTCTTGACCCAGCCCTCTCACATGTTTACAGTGTGACCTTATATCCAAGTTGTGGTCCAGAGGAGCCATGGCCCTATGGTGACCTGATCCTCCCCGATAAAAATCATATGACACTAGGGTCAGGGGCCAGACAGGCTCCAGGCATTGCTGTGACTGGGTGAGGAGGGGTGGTGGATTTGTCTTGGACTATGGTCAGCATGACTCTCCTACCATATTAAAGCAGACCCCAGACAGCTGACCTTCACAGAGATCACTGCCTTCACAGTGGGTTACTGGCCCTCTTGTTGTACTTGAAGGTTTAGGAAACAGCAAGTGACCTCATATGTATTGATCTCACAGTGGTAAAGCTAGTGCACCCTCCAAAAGAAACAACAAGAAGACTGAGTCTGGAAAGAATGCCAGTGCTGAGGTACCCAGTACCACAGAAGATGCAGAAAAGAACCAGAAGATCATGCAGTGGATCATTGAGGGGGAGAAGGAGATCAGCAGACATCGGAAGGCAGGCCATGGGTAAGTGCACTGCAGGGGCCTGTTCCCTAGCAACTGGCCACCTGTCTTGTTGCCAACACCCTTGCTTTTAGGAGTTTATTTCTGGCTTCAAGGTCAGATGACTCCACCTAAGTCCCTGTTACCTATGAACTTACATAAGTGGCAGCTGTGGGAGAGTCTTCTGCCTTTTACGCCTACTTTTCTTCAGTCCTAAGGGTTTGAGACTGCTCAGCCCCAACGTGACCTCTCTGGATATCCCTCATCCATCTTGTCTCATATTACTGTGTGTTTGCACATATTCCTGGCTCCACAGGGAGCAGGTGCCATCCCTGTGATCCTCTGTATGACCAATTTCTGAGCATATTAGGGGAGTCTAGGATTGAAGCAGGTCTATTTCCTCAGTCCCAGACTACCCTAATATGCTGCCTGCTTGCTACCTGCCCCCAACATACTCTGGGACACACATTGTAGGAGAGAACCCTTACGTTGTCCCCTGACATCCTTACAAAGACACGTACATGTGTGTTCATTCTCTCACACAAAATTAATGTAATAAAATTTTCAAAAAGTAATAAAGGTCTAGAATGCAGCTCAGTGACATCACAGCATGAGCAAACTCCTGGTTCAATCTCAAATTACCCAAAAAAGAACACTCTTCAAGAAGGAAAGAGTGAATCTGTTCGGGATCAGAGGAGACCCATGTGACTCCTGTAGTTGGGTGTGGACACACTTGGTTGCTTCCACTGCTTATGCAGTCACTTGTCTTTTCCCCCAAGGTCTTCTGGGATGAGGAAGCAGCAGGCCCATGAGAGCTCCAGGCCCTTGTCTATTGAGCGTCCTGGAGCCGTGCACCCCTGGGTCAGTGCTCAGCTCCGAAACTCTGTCCAGCCGTCTCATCTTTTCATCCAAGATCCCACAATGCCACCCAATCCCGCCCCTAACCCACTGACCCAGCTGGAAGAGGCCCGCAGGCGTTTGGAGGAAGAGGAGAAGAGAGCCAACAAACTGCCCTCCAAGCAGAGGTAGGCTCATGTGATGTAGGTGACCTTACATGGCTCTAAGGCCCTTATAAGGCCCCTGGGGTAAGACACCCGTTCTGGACTGCTTCTCCACTGAGAACCACAGAGGTAGGTCTGCTGCAGGACAGAGGCTATGAGGTGAATGTTCTCACCAGCACGTGGTCAGATGGACAACAGCTTTTGGGCATGCCCAGCTTAGTGGTGAATTCCTGACCATCTCTGATGACAGCCACACAGAGCACAGCCACAGGGAGATGATGGACAATTCTGAAGCACAGACAGTTATAATAGGATTTGTCTGGAGCAATCACAATATCGACTCCTTCACCATCACTGTTCAGCAAGCCTGTTCTATCCCTTGGGGAATATGTTCTGCCCAAACTCAAAAGATTTTTCTTTGGGTAGCAGTGTTCTTGGGAGTCAGAACATGCCTTCTAGAAACCTTTTATTTCGGCTTTCAGTCAGTTACTTGGACATTCTGGCTCATTGGAATTCTTAAATGGTAATAGTCTCCATCAAGGCTTAGAATCTGTTTCTTACCCAGTCCCTGGAACTATGGTTACACAAAGACCACTATTGTCCTTTGAAACTATCAGCCCCATTGTTCAATTTGGGTTGTGTAGATTCTGGGGTCTGATCTCACTTCTGAGGGTTCTCTTTCCCTGGGGTGCTACAACTCATGACTAGCAGACTCTGCACTGTGGTCTCTAATAGGATCAGGCTGTAGTTGCCCTGGAAGCTTAGACCTGTCCCTGCTCACTGAAAGTCTCTATAGACCCATACCAGGCTCTGAACCTATTCTAACTTTGGTTCTAAATGAAGTTGCAGCTACTTGAACACAAGGGACCACTTTGCCACCTGCTGTAAGCCATGTTATGCATTTGTGCTGCCTGTTCTGTGTAGGAAGTGTTCCTCCTGGTGCTGAAATATTGTGTGTATCTGGCAGGGGTCAAGGCAGTGCAGGAGGATGTCATGTGTGATCTGCTAGGACTAATGCCCTCAATGATCTGGGAAGGGTGCTCTCAGTAACAAAGTGTTCCTAAGAGACAGGATTTTCTTGTGGAGTATGGTACTTTGAAAGTTAGGATTCTCTTGTGACACAGAGGTTGCATCTGTTCATCCTGCCATTAGCTGGCAAGCCCCACATGATGGCAACAGTTGTGGTTTTCTTCTGGTCAGTAGCATCAGCTAAACCCTTCTGGTTTGTGTTTTGCGGTATGAGAACACCATTACCACGCACACATATATTAGGTCTCAACTGCTGCCTCCAAAATCTTCGTGTGTGAGGAAATTGAATGTGTGGAGTCTATTTGTCTGGAACTTTATAAGCAAGTGTAGATGTATGAGGTGAAAGTCCCAGGCTGTGGAAGGTCCTGGTAAGGTAGATGAGAGTAAAGTCACTGTTAGGTACCCATAGCGCCATACCCACGTAGAGGGGTCACTTGGAAAGGCTCTGCTTTGCAGAGATTCTGGGGCATGCCTCAGTCATGTCAACAGCTCCCCAAGATACAATATAACCACTGCTGCTGTCCATGTCTGGTATCCACGTCATCTTCAGGAAGTTCATAATGAAGTCTGTGTAGAAAGAGCCACATCCCTGAGAGATGTGCTGGCAGGCCCTCTCCAAGAATCTCTAGCCTGGGGAAGACATCTGTACAGGGGGTGAAGAGACCCTGTAGCACTGAGACGAGCAGGTACTCCAGAGTGTGTTCTAAAGAACAGACTGGCATTGATCCTGTGTCTAGACATTTAGGGCAGGACCTCTGATATGTGAGTGGGAGTTCTTGGCAGCTAGTTCCTGCTGCTCACCCTGTCTGTGCACACTGTCCACAACACTGGCTGAGCCCCATCCTCTTTGATGCGGGTTGTTCCCTAGGTATGTGCAGGCAGTCATGCAGCGGGGACGCACCTGTGTCAGGCCAGCATGTGCACCGGTGCTGAGTGTGGTACCAGCCGTGTCGGACTTGGAACTCTCCGAGACAGAGTACGTGCGCCCTGTGGGTCCTCCTGGTTCTGCCCATCCCAGCCCAGGCCAAATCCCAAAGTGGAGCACCCATTTTGATAGGCTTTATCACTGAGCCAGGAAACATCAGGGCTGGAGAAAGGCCTGCTGGGGCTTCTCCCTCCTGTCTCCCAATAGTGAAGATCATGCCTATTTGGTGTAGGGACATGATCCCTACACCTGTGTGTGGTCCATGCAGGCACCACAGCTTGCCTTTCATCTTGTCTTTACTCTCCTGAGCTCCTGAACAAGGTTTAGGGACTGGTGCGTCGACCACCATTCTATACAGGATCAGGTCCACAGTCCTAGTCCCCTTGAAGTAGCACCAGGAGCCTGAGCCAAGTTTATAGTAGGATCTAGGTGGTGTGACTACAGCCAGGACTTAGGTTCTGCACGTCTTACTGCCACGGCCACATGTAGGTCAGGGACATTCCTGACTATGCCCTTTCTGCGCTTTTATTCAAGACAGAAAGATGAGGATTCCCCCTTGGGCCTTGCTGCTGACCCAACCCAAACTCCATTACCCCAACTCATAAGAGAGGGCATCCTGAGCTTAGGGCTCTGCAGATGGCCCTCTGTTGTTCTGGAGAAGTAGGTCTCCCCAGTTCTACCTTCAGAGTTTCAAAAGCCCACTGCTAGAAGAAGGTCTAAGAACCTGGACAATCCCACAACCAGAATGGCCCCAGGTATCATACTCGGTCAAGGAAAAGCATCCATGTGGCCATGGGTGAGGCCAGCTATGGAAGCTTCTGGGGTGATTGAAAGGTATAGGAGCAGACTCAGAGCAGCTACACAGCATGTGGAGGACCTGAGGAAGAAACAGCTCAAACCTCCAGTCTGCTTTGGAGATCCTGACCATCCTGGTCCTGGAACACTTCCCCTCCAGATCTGTGCAGCCCTGATTGTTCCATCCTTGAGAGTTAAGGAAGTTTGGAGAGTTGGGACTTGTCAGCATCTAGGGACCAACTCCCTTATAACCTTGGAGGTGGGGCTTTGAGAGCTGAGGGCCTGGCCTGGTCATTGTGGGTGTCTGTGCTACTTTATCGTCTGGAGGGAAGTGCTTTTCTTAGAGCTTGACCTGTAGTTTATTTCCTAGTGAGTGGTTTACACAGGACTGTTATCCAGATTTTGGGTAGGTGGGTGGCAAGGCCTATGAATACCACATTGCTGAGTGAGGTACTGACCCTGGGATGTCTTGTCCTCTGTTTATAGATGGTACCTTTGAGGTACTCTGTGTGACCTTGGCCTGAGCCCACTACTTACCATTCTCTTTCTGTCCCAGGACAAAATCACAGAGAAAGGCAGGTGGCGGGAGTGCACCACCATGTGACAGCATCGTTGTTGCCTACTATTTCTGTGGTGAGCCCATCCCCTACCGTACCCTAGTGAGGGGCCGTGCTGTCACCCTGGGCCAGTTCAAGGAGCTGCTAACCAAAAAGGGGAGCTACAGGTGAGAAAAGAAGCTGCAGCCATAGAGCACACTTGCCTAGCATGCTTATTGGTTTAGTGTAGAAGGAAAGAAAGAGTTTTCCGTCCCACTGGTCTTTTGTCTTTCCCTTCACCCCCCTTCTATCAGCCATGGTTGCTGCTTACTGCCCTATTTAGGGCACATCAGGATTGGGTGGCATCAGGACCCTGCCTCAGAGCTGGACTGGCCCTCTGTTCTAGCCTCAGACCTCTCCCTCCATGTCAGCCAACTCTAAACTCCAGTAGAAAGATTGCTGATACCTGAGTGACATGAGAGCCTGTGAGTCCTACTTGTATCAGCCCATGTGGATGGCAGGACTTCTGCTCTTCCTGAATCAGAATCCTAGCAGCGCCTCCACACCCACCAGAAGCCAGGATTGGGGCTCCCAGGGGTTTTGTAGCAATTCTCAACATGCTGTTAACTTAGCCCTTTCAGTGGTCCCAGCTCTACCCCAAGGGTGGCCACTGCCCAGCAGGCATCAACCAGGTTCCAGCTCACTGGCTGGGGCAAGCCTTCACTGTAGGGTGATATGACTTCAGGGGTTCAAGAACAGGCATTCCTCTCCTGGAGCTGGTTTTTCTCACTGTCTCCACAATTTTCTGCTCCTAGATACTACTTTAAGAAAGTGAGTGACGAGTTTGACTGTGGTGTGGTATTTGAAGAAGTGCGGGAAGACGAGGCAGTCTTGCCTGTCTTTGAAGAGAAGATCATTGGCAAGGTGGAAAAGGTGGACTGAGCACTGGGCAACACACCCAGGTTACACAATCACTAAGGTGCACAGTCATCGGCCAGTGGGCAGCCGTGCCCTCAGGAGCCTGATGTGGGGAACAGCATGAGATTGTGTCACAAGCTCTTGGGGTGGGGGCTCAGGTGTCTGCCATACCTCTGTCCCTCTGGGTCTGGGAAGGAGGGGGTTCCTACTGAGTGGTTCCATGGGGTTCTCTGTTTTGCTTTTCAAAAAGGAAAGCCCCACCTACACCCACATCACCCCCTGAAGCAATACCAGGAGCCATCTCATGACCCTCAAGCAGCTCTTGCTTCTGAATGCAGACTGACCCAGGGATCCCTTTACCTGGGCTTGTATTCCAGTGTCCTCCTCTCCCTCTGGGACCTATCCACTGCACCTGGCTAGGCTCAGGCCCAGGAGCAGGGGATCCTTTGGGGGCCTCTGTATATTGTACATGTCACTGAGTGCCTTCAACATGCTGTCTCTTGCCTGCCACTGTGTGAATCTGGCGGCTGAGTACCTCAGGCCCCTTCGCCTGTCTCCAGCCACCAGCTTGGTTCAGCAGGGGGCGTGGTCTGGTCCCTTCTAAGTGTCCATGTAAATATGTATATTTCTCAGGCCAGGGCCAGCAGGGGGTACCCTGAGCCCATTTTTCATGCGATGACTTGTACAATTATCTTTTCAAAGGTACTTGGATAATAATGAAATAAAACAGTTTTTGAACTGCTTTGGATCTGTGATATATACTGTCTGCTGCCAATGGGGCAGGGCCAAGGGATGTGCTGCCCTCAAGCCATGCAGTGGAGGCAACCCTGTATGTGTTACCTGTTCTTGCCCAAGCAAGCCCCAAAGTCAGGAGCACAAGAGAAAGGTCGGATCCCATGAGGTGCTGAATTAAAGACAAGCACCAGGGACCAGCCAGCCCTGCTCATGAACCACACAAAGTCTGGGAAACATTTTTATTCATAGTGCACATCTCCCTCCAGCACTCCTGGAATGCGGTGTCCAAATGGCTACAGCTCCTCCTTGGGCCCCATGGTGGAATTGGTTTGTATTTCCTAGAAAGGATCACAGAAGCCCAGTTCAGACCTGCCTCTGCCCATGCTGCTGGGAGAGCACCTACTGAGGGACTGGCATCCTGAATGGAGTACCCACTGGGTTGGGGGCTGCAGGCTCCTCGGGCTCCTCAGGCAGGTCACCTCCACTGTCCAGGAACTTGGAGAATGTCTCTAGGTCCCTGGTGCTTTTGTATTCTATCACCTGAGGAGAAAGAGAAGGACCTGAGGGCATGCTCACCAGCCACAAACGGATGCTACCCAAGGCAGCTATGGAGCAGTAGTCCACTCCCCACCCCATCCATCCCTTCACCTTCCGGTCTGGCCCTGCTGGGAAGAACTTGAGGGTGGGATAGCCATGCACAGAGAAGGCCTCCAGCTCATTAGCCGTAGCATCCAACTCAGCAATGACAATGTCCTCACGATCTTTGTACTTCTCTGCCAGCGCCTCCCAGGCTGGAGCCATCTCCTTGCAGTGGCTGCACCATGGGGCATCTGGGGGAGGAGTCAGGCTTGGCTAGCTGACACCCCTGCCTCCCACCAGCCTGCCACCTTCCCCCTCTTCAGCACTCACAGAACTTGACAAACACACTCTTGGTCTCATCAAAAGCCACCTGCTCAAAATTCTTGCCCACAAGAGTCTTGACTGGCCGCTGGTCCCAATCAGGGGGTATCTCCTGGCTCATCAGATAGGGCTAGGGAAGCAAGCAGGTTTTCACTGGGGTCTTATTTAGGGTCAGGGTTGTAGGGCTACTTCTTCCTCCCTTTAAGAGCTACAGACCTTGACTTCCCCATGGAGGACTGCCTGGCAGAAGGCAGCGACAGAAGCTGCAGTGATGGGCGCCACACCTGAAGGTGCATACTTCTTGGTGGTCTCAATATTGATCAGGCGCAGGGTCGGGGCTTCCTCCGCCTTGAGGCCAAAATACTTCAGCACATGGTCATTGTCAGCGGCCACATCCACCATCACAAACAACACCTATCAAAAGTCATACCAAGTTGGGTTCTCCCTTAGCCCTACCACTCCTCCCTCCTGGCCCCCCAGTACCTGACCCCGGAATGGGGGAGCTGCCTCTCTGAATTCTGTCAGCAGCTCCCTGTGCTGAGCTAGTGTCTGGTTCACAAACAGCAGCAGATGGTTGAGGATCTTGGCTGCAAAGATCTTCGGTGATGTCTGAAGGGGTAGAAAACTCCTAACTTCACTGGACCTCTGTTCGAGGGCCTCCAGCCCAAGGTTCCTGCACCCCAACTAAGCCTCCCACTTCTAAGGGTCCTTCTACCCTACCTCACTGTGACCTATAGCTTTACTTGCCTGGCTGTTGAACTCTGTGACCAGGTGCATGCTATGTGTGATGAGGAAGCGAGACAGGTTCCCCAGGTCCAGGCCAGTGTCCTTGTCCACCGGAAAGTCGGCCCGACCTTCGTCAAACTGGACACCAGCAAGGTTAGCAGGAGCTATAGGCCTGACCCCAACCCTGTCCTTAGCCCTAACCCACCTTCTTGAAAAGGACCACAGTATCCTTGGTGAGGCCAAACTTCTGAAAGAGCTGTGACTGGTCAGTGAGGCCAAAAGTTATGTCCAGGGCATCTCTGGCCAAGGCCAGGAAGGTGGCCACATCCTCTTCCTGTAAGTCCTACAGACCCAGCCCTGTGAGAATGGTGGGTACCACCAGCACTGTTCCCATAGCCTGTCCACCCCACCCAGTTTACCTGAAAGAAGCCAATGGCCACCACATCCCATTTGTCTATCAGTGCCTGGACACCTTCCTCATCTTCCAGATGTGTAGCACTGGGCCCCACTCGCCGCCTCAGCCACTCAGCAATGCCCTCGGCCTTCTGGGGTCCTGCAGAGATGTCCCCATTTCAGACTGGACTTCTGCCCCACGCATCCCTAGGCCACACCCACTCATTTATGACCTTGCCCACCCCCAGCCATACCCACCTCATACCTACATATTCTTCAGGGTTTGTGCGATTTCCATTCTGGAAGAACTTGAGTGTAGGGTACCCTACCACGCCAAACTCCTTGGTCAGCTCTGGTTCCGCAGGCCCATCCACCTTGGCCAAGGTGACGGCAGCTGACTCAGCTGCCAGCAGGGCAGCTGCCTTGCTGTACTCAGGAGCTAGTGCCTTGCAGTGACCACACCATGGGGCATCTGGAGGATGAGGCTGTGAGTACATCAGTCCTCAACAGCCCCAGCTGCAGCCCAGAACCAACAGGAAGCATGTTCTGTTCACATCCTCCCTCAGGCCCACCCTAGGCATTGATCACAACCACACCCGGGTGCCAGACCCCAGAGACTCCTGAGGGCCCAGGCACAGTAAGGTTGGGGAGGGTTTGGGAAGAATCCTGCTTCCTGTCTCCAGGGCCACATGTAGCTGCTTTCTGAAGCCTACCAGCTAAGAATGGCTTTGACATTTGTAAAGGGTTATAAGGAACCACAGACACATATGCCAAAGGATATGGCATGAGCCACCCAAACTGGACACTGTGCCTTCACAGAAGGACCGGTGACCAGTCATTTGGAATAGAGGCCCCAAAGGTAGTAACATCAGTATGTGGCCACGGCTGACAGAGCAGGGGATTCTGGGCATCGCATGTCCTCCAGCTGCTACTACTCTTCCACCACACCTTGCTACCCAGACCAGACCACCACCAAGCTCAGTTCAACATCAGGGCCTCCGTCCAGGCACCCTCTCAGGGCTCCTGGGACACGGTACCAGAAAGGCCAAGACTAGGAGGTAGACGCCTGAACTCCTAGGCCCCCATGGTCCCCAAACCGCTGGCTGAAGCACTCACAAAACTCCACCATCAGGGCTGGATGCTCCTGTAGTGCCTGGCTCAGGGTGTTGTGGCTCAGGACCAAGATCCCATCCTCCTTGGGGACTTCTTCCCCAGTGGACTCCTCAGGGAGCACCTCTGAAGGGCCCTCGGGTTCCTGTCCCTGTCCCCATGGGCCTGAGACACCCAGCAGGAGCAGCAACACTAGCAGGAGCCGATCATCCATGGCGTGCTGGGCCCTGAAGGCTGGAGTAGATAAAGGGACTGGGGACCAAGCAGCAACAGCCACGTGGCACCTGGCTGGGTCTCAGAGAAGATAAAGTGTGAAAGGCCCCTTAGGGGCGGAGATAGGCAGAAAGAGGCAACACGAGGGCAGCGAGACAGGGTAACATTTAATGGGCACCAGGCAGGGGGGCAGGACACAGCAGAGTGAGGGACATCTGATCACCAACTGGGAGGTCTAGGGAATGCTTGCAGGTCCTTCTGCAACTGACAGAAACTGGGAACACAGGCACCAAGGAGGTTCAGTCCTCCCAGTCCCGGCAGACGTGGAGACACCACTCCCAGGACAGGTGGTCAAGCCTGTCATCATCAGTGAAGAGGGACCTGACCACGTAGAGGCCACGTGCCAATGCGCCCCTTGGTGCTTCCTCCACTGTCGTCACAAATTCATACTCCTGGGCCCGGGGGCCATAGCTGCCCACCATGAAGATGGCCTTGTCCACTGCAGAAGGAAGGTAGTCAGGAGCCACCCCTCCGCCCACCTCTCCCAGCCCTAGACTGCCCTCCACACTGTCTCACCACGTAGTCCCCGACGATAGGTGTGATGCAGGCATTTGAGGCCACTGACAATCTCCTTGTTGACCTGGGGGAAAGGAGAATGTTAAGAGCCTTCTCTGGAAGGCTGAGACATGGCTGGCCCCCTACTGCAGCTACCCTCACCTTGAAGGTGATCTTCACCTTGTATTCAATGCCCTCCTTCAGGACAAACACCTGGTTTTTCAGGGCAGCCAGGTCTCCTGTCAGAGAAATAACAGGTACACTCTAAATTTCCAGGATGTGCAAGACCCTGCCCCAGGAATGTCTATGTAAGGACTGGTGGTGCTCATGACGTCTGTGGCAATGCACCCAAGGAAGTAGGATTCTGCACGGGGTCAAGCCTAGGATCGTCTTCATCCAAAGGTGGGCTCTGGTCTGCAGAGGGGGTTACCTGTAAGGTCCATGACGAGAGGCCCTGGAGCCTGATCAGACAGCAGCGTCAGTCTGGTCACCTGCACGTTGGGCAGGCTGGGGTCTGAGGAGAAACAGCATCCACAGGGTACCCTGCTGACCCCACCTTCCCCCATCTCCTGCTTGCGACCCCCCCCACATCCAGGCCCCAGGCCATACCCACAACGGGTGGCAGGGGCCCCAGCAGCGCCTGCTTGTACTTGACCAGGCTCACGTCCTCAGGGTCCAGCTGCCAGATTGCCAGCATGCTCTTCTTCCCAGGGGCCTGGTACTCTGGTACAGTTTCGTCCAGCACCTCATCTGATGGGACTGGCTCCCCCTCCTTGTCAGCCAAGAGGACTGGGAGTAGGGGAAGGGATTTAAGCACCTGCCACCTGCTGACTGGGACCCACACTCTCACCCACCCGGTGTGCCTCCCACTGCCCAGTGGAGCTAAAGAAGCCAGAGGAGCTGTCACCGACACACGATGGCCCCTAAGTCCCTAGAAGTCTCTAGGCTTGGTCTCCTCAGGAGGGGCTCTGGTGACTGGAAGAGATTCCTAAGAGACCCTGGAGAGACCAGTTTGTTTCTGATCAGCTTAAAGGCCACTGCTTAAGAGTAGTGGCCCTGGGGAACTCTAGGGGCTCCCCAGCTCTGTGCTCTTCTCATAATGTCCTAGGCCCCTCCGGTGGTGCCCCAAACAAGGGGTCTCCATAGCCCCTTTAGGTGTCTTGGGCAGGAGTCTCACTGAGATGCTGCCTGCCTACTGCCCTCCAACCTTAGGATTGCCTCTCACCGGAAGGAGCCCCAGCCCCACCTACGGGAGAGGCCGCAGCCTCCGGGCTGGACACACTTCTTTCCTCCTGGCTCCCTTCTCCAGAAGGGTCTGCGTGAACTGAAGTCCCACGCCCGGCCAGAATCCACGCCACGAGGTCCCCACGAGCCCCCCAAAGTTGCCGCGGGGACTGACCCCCCAACCGCACGGCTCTCTTGCTGCCCCCGGCGCACGTGGCCGCCTCCCGGCCGGGCCACTCACCTCGGGCGCACAGCGCCAACCGGAGCAGCTCCAGCAGCTGCGCCCCCAGCTCGCACGCGTCCAGGCCCAGCATGGTAGCCGCGGCCCGCCGCGGAGCCGCCGCCCGCTCGGCTCAGCCCCGGCGCGACTGCGGTGAGCTCATCCCGGCCGGGAGCGCCCCCCGCGCCCAGCGCCGCGCCCGCGCCGCGCGCCCCCAGCCGCTCCGCGGACCCCGCGCAGCCCGCAGAGACGCGCGTGTCGTCCGCACCGCGCCGGAACCCCGTCGTCCCTGCCGCGCCCCGAGCCGGGACGCGTCGCCAGGGACCCAGGGCCGCCCCACCCCCACGGGGAGTCGGGTCCCCCGGGATCCCCTAGGCGGGGCGTGCCGGCCAGGGACGCCAAGTGGAACAGGTGCGACGCCCCCACGTCCCTGGACTCCCATTATCAGCAGGCGGCGCAGGCACACCTGGAGCCCCCCCCCCCCCCCGCAACCCTCCACCTGCTCCCTCCCTCTTGTCTGGGCAAAGGGGACTCCCGGGGCCTATTAGCCTCCAGCTGGGCCACACCCTGTTGGTTCTGGGTGCCCACACACTGAAGTGCAGTCTGGGCCACACAGAGTCAAGGATCCCTCAAAGCTTATTGGTGCAGACTGTGAATGTGGGGTGGGGGGATGTGTCTGTGGGGATCTGGGACTCAGGCAATTCTGCAGGTTCCTATGACCGGGAAAAGAAAGGATACTGAAGAAACAGAAAGTGGGTGCTGAGAGATTTCTTAATCTTGACATCCAGAGGAGCTCTAGGGATGGGAGGGGATGTTGGTTAGCCAAGGTAGGTGGCTGGTGAGCTGGGCCTTCAGCTGAAGACTGCAGAACCAAAGGCCTGGATCTGAGTAAGGAAGTTGTTGAAAGGAGTGTTTTTCCTCTCTGGAGAGAACCAGGGATCAACCCACCTTTGCTTTTTCTGAATAGCAGGGACCATCAGCGCTGAGGCATTGGGCTAGTGGTCACACTGCCTACTACCTTTCCAAAGCAAAACCCTTCAGGAAGGCCCAAGATGCCAGGGAGACCCACCCCTGCCCTGCAGGGAGTGTGTAATGTTAGATACTGCAATTACTTGTCCTTAGCTTCAGTGGCCAGCAGCCTGAAACCTCTAGAGATGCCTACTCATCCAGGGAGAACTGCTGTCCTTTGGTCAGCCTGACCATATGTGTAGGTGAAGCAGGGGACAGGAGAAGGCTGGAATCTACAGCAGATGTAACATATCTAGGCAGGACACTCCAGCCTCCTGATCCATTAGAATCAACTCAAATAACATATTGAAGGTTCCTGGCCTCAGTAAGGCAAACTCTCCTTCCTTTGGCTCCCAGCATCCCTTGGGTGGGGAAGAGAAAGAGGGCACCCTATCCTCAGGAAAGAAGAAAGGACCTGTTCATGCCTTTTTATACATGGTCAGTAATCCTGCCAGGTGAGGGCTACATCATACCACTCTATGGCTCCACATGGCCATACATGGTGCCACATATTTGAAAGGATACCCTTGGGCCAGTCAAACTACAGCCTTGATCCTACATCCCTGACTCTGCTGACCCCTGCACTCCTTAAGATGGATGGAATAGTGCCTACCAAGACCCTAAACCGCTGCTCCCAACCTGGTTCACCTAGTCACAGATGCCTCTGCTCCATCCCTTCTAAGGTTCATCCTTTCTTACTGTCTCTACCCTGATGAAAACCTGTCCTTTTCCAGAACTTCAGTGAAATGCCCCATCTCCAAGACCAAGGTCTTGGTAGGTGGTAGCCACCAAACCAAGGCAGGTTCCTTGCTTGGCAGGCATCTGAGGTTTCAGGCTGCCCCCACGGCAGGCTATCCCAAGTCACAGCCCGAGAGAGCTCCGTTGACTTGGTTGTGCGGGAACCTGTGCTCACACGGTTAACCTTGGCGGGAGGGGCCTGCAAGGGGCGGGGCGTCTCCTCTCGGACATCCGCCATGGCCACAGTTGCGGGCTGCACACCCCACGGCGGGTCCTCCCGCATGCAGAGGCCACATCTCAGCAAGGTGGGTCTTTGGCCTGTGGGCATAAGGTTTGGCTGGCAGGAGGGGGTCGTGGAACGCGGCAGGAGAGGCTGGTGAAGAGCACTGGGGAGCCCCGGGAAAGCACTGGGAGTTCAGAATGACAGCACTGGGTGGCCCTGGTCCGGGCCTTTGCGGCTTCAGTTTGTTATCCCCGCGCGGTGGCCTGGGGAACCTGGGGGCAACTGCTCGCGATCTGAGTTGTTCCCCCCACCTCCCGCGCTCGCTCTCAGATGGAGCGGGTGATCGTGAGTATGCAGGACCCTGACCAGGGAGTGAAGATGCGGAGCCAGCGCCTTTTGATCACCGTCATTCCCCACGCGGTAGCGGGTGAGGCTTGTGGACACCCTGGGGGAGCAGGGCACCGCGGTCTCCGCCCACTTCGCCTCTTCCGTGCAGGCAGAGACGTCGTGGAATGGCTGGTCCAGAAGTTCTGCATCTCCGAGGAGGGTGAGAGTCGAGGCACACCGCGAATCGGGGAATGTGGAGGGGGAGGCTGGCGGAGAGCTCAGTTTTCGTTCTCGGCAGAGGCCCTGCACCTGGGCACACTCCTGGCGCAGCATGGCTACATCTACCCACTGCGTGAGTCCCGAGACTTGACGCTCAGGCCCGATGAGACGCCCTACAGGTTCCAGGTCAGGCCCAGGGTAGCAGGGTGCACCGCCACCAGGGGAGGTGTGGAGCTTACTGGGTTGGAGCGGGACTTTGAGACATACTAGACAGGACCCGCACCCTCCCCCAAAAGATCTGGACAGAGGAAAGTCAAGAGAGTTTCAACTTTCTAGGGCTGCAGCAGCCATGCAAAGGGCAATGTGTGGAGCATTCAGCTGGAGTCCAGCAGCAGGTCCTAGTCTCGAAAGATAATCTGATGGTGTTAGGGGCCCTGCACCTCCATGTGTGAGTCCAGGCCACTCCACGCTCAGACCATAACCAGATCCTTGGGTTATCAGGCTCCAACTCTTCCCCAGTCAGCTGGGGAGATATTCAGAGTCACGGAAGCAGTCCCTTTACAAGACCCCAAGGAACAAAGTGGCCTCAGTTCCAGGTAGAAAGAATGGGCAGTGGTCAGCGGGAGCTTCCAGATAAGGATGCAGCCTCTGACCAGCCATAGCTAGGAACCATAAGATAGTAGGGAGTAACTGGGAGAGAGATGTCTTGGACATCATTTTCCCTGCACAACACAAGACACCCTACTTCTGGACAAGCACTCTGTGGCCAGCTGCTGAGCTGAACTATGGTGAGTGGGATGGCTATAAATCCAGTATGGGAACTGGGTAGCAGGGCCGTTCCATAGGGTTTAGACCCTGATGGCTCCTGTGCACTATGTCCCTATCCTTCCAGCCATCTACCTGGCTAAGAAGAACATCCAAAAGCAAGGGGCCCTGGTGGACTATGAGAAGGTGGGACCTCCAGAAGACTAAGGACTTCTAGCACAGACTCACCCCTTGAGCCCATGGCATACAGCCAAGGCCACTAGACAATGCACCTCTGCTCAGCCCCTGCTGACTCACTGGGAAGCCCCCCATTCCTCTAGGGGAGGCTTAGGGTTCCTAGAAGGGAAGGCAGCCCCAGTTTAGAATTCCCATGGGGTGAACTGGTTTCTGTACCAGGTGGAGACACACACACACACACACACACACACACACACACACCCTATTATACTAAATCCCTGCAGTGCCCCTGGGAGCTAGGGTCTGTGTTCCAGAGCTAGGTAGGCCTGTGTATGGGTTACCCACTTTACCCACTGGATACCCTGTTGCCCTCCAGGAACATTATGCGCAGCTGCATAAGAAAATCAACCATGCATGGGATCTAGTAGTGATGCAGGCTCGAGAGCAGCTGCGGTGAGACACCAAACCACAGCTAGTGGGACCCTGAGCTCAGAATGTTCAGGATGGCGAGCTGGGCACTGGCAGTCCTGGAGCCAAGAACATCACATCACCGGCTGCACCACCTGCCCATGGCTATGTGTGGGGATCAGCTTCCTTTCACCTCTGCCTACCCCTCCCAGGGCAGCAAAGCAGCGGCGGAAGGGAGACAGGCTGGTCATTTCGTGCCAGGAGCAGACGTACTGGCTGGTGAACAAGCCCCCCGTGAGTCCTCGTGTCGTGAGGGCAGAGTTCTCCCGGTGGTCAAAATGGGTCTGTGTACTCTGCTAAAAGGCTTTCTCAAAACTGCCTACTTAAGGATGTGGTGTATTTCAGGGTCTGGGTGGGTGACAGGCAGTTTGTTGCTTCTTGGTTGAGAATATATAGGTGACATGGTTAGGCCTGAGGCTGCCTCTTGTCCGGACCACAGAACAAGCCAGCTTCACTATGTGTATGGAGACACACAAGCACTAACACGGGACTTGAGGGTCCCAGGAGGCAAGGTGGGGCTGAGCCCAGCTACAGCAGAGGGACTGGGTTTCAGGTGGCAGTGCCTGGGACTCTGAGGTCCTAGCACATGGCTTGAGGTCTGCTTACTATCTGAGGGTTCACCCCGAGTCAGGGTGGGTAGAGAAATGCAATTCAAAACCATGTCTGGACTCAGTTTCCACACCAAAGAGTAAAGGGTATTGAAGACTGTCAGAGGTAGGGGGCTTAGCACCCCATCTCATCCTTCTGCAGCCTGGGGCACCTAACATTCTGGAGCAGGGTCCTGAGAGGGGCTCTTACAACTCCAGCCAAGTACAGATGGTAAGAGCCTTATATTCAGCCCAGCACCCTCACTCCCTGCTGCTTTAACGCTAAACACGCCTTTCCACTTAACCCACTTCAGAGATCATTGCACTGCTTATCCATCCGTTTATCCTTTGATCCACCTAAATGGACCTGATGCGGTAACGCCAAGGTCCCTATTTCTCGCTGTGCCTGGTCTCAGTGCCTCCTGCACTCCACCTCAGGCTCCCTTAGTAACTTTGTTCTTCTTTCTCCCACCTGCTTCCTTGGGTGCAAGTAAGTGGTGGTCCCGGGGGAGGGGCCGGGGGAGGCTCTTCCTCTGGGCTGAAATAGCATCAGGTTACCTCTGGTAACATCCAACCTGGGAGGAGGTGGGACCCAGTACAGACAGGTCCTAACAATGCAGCAGCAGCAGGCAGCGAGGCGTCAGTCACCCCCAGCTAAACCACATTATAGAGCAGATCCTGTTGTTCACAGCACCTGTTTAACTCAGCCCTTAACCTTTTCCCATATAAAAGCAGAGAGACTAGGATGAATGTTGAAAGCCAGGGCATCATCCGCCCCAGCCCTGTGTGCAGTGTGGCTAAGGAGTTGGGAATAGTTGGCCAGTCTATTGGATGGCTCCTGCAGTTCAGCCATACAGAGCTGCCTAGATGTACTATGACTTAGCTAAACCCGGCTCCCCTGAGAAAGATTGCTTAGTACACATGTTTTCAGAAAGACTTTTAAAGGGCAGGCATGGTGGTATGTGCTGTTACTTTCAGCACTTGAGAAGCAGAGGCAGGTGGATCTCTGTGAATTCAAGGGCAGCCTGGTCTACATAGCAAGTTCCAGGACAGCCAGGGCTACATAAAGAGACACTGTCTCAAAACAAACAGCCAGGCATGATGGCTCATGTCTTTAGTCCTTGCACTTGGGAGGCAGAGGCAGGTAGATATCTATGTTCAAGGCCAGCCTGGTCTACAAAGAGAGTTCCAGGGCAGTCAAGCAAGCCAGCTCTATTACACAGAGAAATACTATCTTGAAAAAAACAAACAACAAACAAACAAAGCATGATGGCAGACACCTCTAATCTTAGTGCTTGGGAGGTGAAGGCAGAAGGACCAAAAATATAAGGGCATCCTCAACTACATCATGAGTTCAAGGCCAGCATGAACCAAAGAAAACCCTGTTGCAACAACAAAAATACCTCAAGTCATCAGAAAGTATGACAGGTTAATAACAAGTGACGACTTTCTAGGTAGCTAGGCTTAGGGTTTGGTATAGCATCTTCAGAGTCTCTAGATAAAGGCTGTCAGAGGGCTAGAGGTAGGAGGAGGGGACTCCAAAAACTGGGGGCAGGTCTAAGCCACTCTTTGCTGCATCCTGGTGGGGCAAAGTCTCAGCTCTGGTTGGTGGCATAGGAGGATTCCTGAACCCCAGAAGGCTGCCTTGTAACTCAAGCCCCCCCGTCTTCCAGACCTAGAGCTCGGATTTCTATAAGTGTGAGGTAGGTCCTAGAAACTTGGGGGGTAGGGACGCCCCCCCCCCACAGGTCCTGACTCAGCTCTGATGTCTTAGATTGAGCGCTTCAGGAAAGCATTGGGCAGGAACCGGGTGAAGTCTTCTGTCTGCCTCGAGGCGTGAGTGAGGGGCAGCAAGAGACCCTCCCAACCCAGACCCTTTGTAGAGCTCCTTGTCCCTAAGGCCATCCTGCACTGGTCCCTGGAACCCCCAGGTACCTGAAGTTCAGCAGCCAGCATGGCCCACACGATCCCATCATGTCAGGGTGCCTGCCCAGCAACCCTTGGATCACAGAAGATGTCACCTACTGGGCCATGAATGCACCCAAGTAAGCCCTGGGTGTTCGGGTAGTCAATCACTCCCAGACTGTTAGCAGGATCAGCAGCCCACTCTCTCTTGCTCTCCCCTCTCTACTCCCAGGGTGGCTGCCCCCACAAAGCTCCGTGTGGAGCGATGGAGCTTCAGCTTCCGGGAGCTCCTAGATGACCCCGTGGGGCGTGGCCACTTCATGGACTTTCTCCAGAAGGAGTTCAGCGGTGAGGAGTCTACCTTCCTGCTATAGGCACCCTCGAGGGAGGGAGGCCATTGCCTGGGACCCTACCCCAGGCTTTCTCTAGCCTTCTCAGTGGAACCCCAACCCTGTCCTCAGCGGAAAACCTCAGCTTCTGGGAGGCTTGTGAGGAGCTGCGCTTTGGCGGGCAGGCCCAGGTCCCTGCCCTGGTGGATGCTGTCTATCAGTAAGTGTGTGGGAGGGGAAGCTAGTTGGCCATCGCTCAGGCCCAGCATGGGCCTACTCTATACCATCTGTATCCCAGGCAGTTCCTGGCCCCTGGAGCTGCCCGCTGGGTCAACATTGACAGCCGGACAATGGAGTGGACCCTGGAGGGGATGCGCGAGCCACACCGCTATGTCCTCGATGCAGCCCAGCTGCATATCTACATGCTCATGAAGAAGGTGGGCACATCCTGGTGTCGCTGCCATCACAACCCTGCCTACTTTGCTTTCAGTTTTGTTGGTTTTTAATCTATTTGGCTTCATAAGGAATGAGCACAGCCTCTGCCACTCACTGCCCTGGTTTCAGTAAACCAGTGTGGTGGCGTTCAGACCCCACCATTGCCTACTGTCTTTTGACTGGGCTGTCCATTCCCCACCCCACCTGTTTGTGTACTCTCTGGTCATCTAGTGGTATAGATGGAGTCAAAGCTCGATTCTTTATAGTACTGATCAGTTTTAAAAACAATTAGCTGGGTCCTTAATATGTGTTCAGAGGGGTTAGCAAGTTTTTTAGTTTGTCTGATTCAGGGTCTCACTCTATAATCTCTAAGTATGTATAAATGTCCAGCTTGCCTTTGACTTGTAGGTGAGCCTCCTGCCTCAGCCTCCTGATCTTGTTTAATACTATAATAAATAAATAGATTTCTTAGGGCACGGTGTCACAAACCTTTAATCGGCACTAGGGAGTCAGAGGCAGGTGGATCTCTGTAAATTCAAGGCCAGCCTGAGCTACATAGTGAGATCCTGTCTCAAAACAAAGCAAAACACACAAAACACATGGATTTCAACATATTTAATAAGTTTCAACCTGTAACATTTGACTATCATCATCATCATCATTAGAGCCAGTCTCCTGTAGTTCAGACTGGCCTTGAATTTGCTATGGATGACTCTGAATTCCTGATCCTTCTGTTTCCACTCTAGGCTGCTAGGATTTCAGACATTCATCATCATACCACTAAAAAAAACCAAAAAACAAAAAATAAAACATTGTTTTCTCAAAAAACAAAACTAGCAAACAAGCAAAAACTAAAAAACAAACAACAAAAAAAATCTAAGGTGTGGTGGTACACAGCTTTAATCCCAG
Organism: Ondatra zibethicus; assembly: GCA_004026605.1. Classification (NCBI taxonomy): domain Eukaryota; kingdom Metazoa; phylum Chordata; class Mammalia; order Rodentia; family Cricetidae; genus Ondatra; species Ondatra zibethicus. The sequence continues at coordinate 105,440 of PVIU01003086.1, forward strand.
CACTTGGGAGGCAGAGGCAGGTGGATCTCTGGGATCTCTGAATTTGAGGCCGGCCTGGTCTACAGAGTGAGTTCCAGGGCAGTCAGGGCTACACAGAGAGACTCTGATTTGTGAGTTCTCTCACTTGGACTCAAGCTGACACTCCTGGCCTAGTTCATCTTAATGATCAGTGACCCCCCCAGCCCTTTTTGGCCTCCTGCTCTCTGGTGTGTTGTGTGGGGGTGTGTATGTGTTTCTTTCTTTTTTTTTTTTTTTTTTTTTTTTTTTTTTTTTTTTTTTTTTTTTTTTTTTTTTTTTTTTTTTTTTTTTTTGGTTTTTTGAGACGGTTTCTCTGTAGCTTTGGAGCCTGTCCTGGAACTAGCTCTTGTAGACCAGGCTGGCCTCGAACTCACAGAAATCCACCTGCCTCTGCCTCCCGAATGCTGGGATTAAAGGCATGCACCACCAGCGCCCAGCTATGTTTCTTTTTCTTTTTTTCTTTCTTTTTTTTTTTTTTTGAGTCAGGGCCTCTCTATGTAGCTCTGGCTGTCTTGGAATTCACTATGTAGACTAGGCTGGCCTTGAACTTAGAGATCCACCAGACTCTGCGTCCTGAGTGCTAATGGCATGAACCACCACACCTGGCCTTAGTGTGGGTTTTTGAAGGTTTTCTCTATTTTTCTAGTGCTTTGCCCTTTAAAGGACGATTCTTTCTTTATAATCTCACTATGTAGCCCAGGCTATCCATGAACTCATGCTCCTCCTCCCTTTGCCTCCCAAATGTTGGGATTACAGGTGTGAGCCATCAAGCCTGGCTCTGCTGTGCAGTTAAAACCCAGCATTCTTGCCCTGCCTCTACAGAGAGGGGGAGCACTCTGGCTCTTCATCCCTGGCTGGAGATTCTGGTTCATCCCTCCATGTGTGAATACGGTGCTCTTGCCCATGTTTCACAGTCTGGTGGCCCCACCAGATGGGTGACAGGTCTCTCTAGGTCTTGGTTTGGGCTAGCGTTGGATGGTTGCCCCCACCCCCAAGCACCCTGTCCTGCATGGCCTATGAGCAAGAAGATGACTGGCCCCAGAAATGCCTGACTGGACCTGGCTAGGAAGTGGAAGAGTCAGACAGGATGCTGTCTCCTGCAGGACTCCTACCCGAGGTTCCTGAAGTCTGACATATACAAGGGCTTGCTGGAGGAAGCTGTGATTCCGCTGGAGACGAAGCGCCGGTGAGCCATGCCAGCACCCTATATCCACCGAGCAGGGCAGACCCTGCAGAAAGACCCAGGTCCTCAGCACTTTCTTATCCCCAGGGCATTCCCATTCTTGCGGAAGCCTCTGCACTCAAGTCCCAGCCCTGTTCTTCAATCTACTCCTGGGGAGCCTGCAGCAATCAGCACCCCTGCAGGTGGCAATGGGGAGCAGTAGTTGGATCTTGCCAGTCACCTCACTTACCATCACCTGCCTGATACCCTGTGGGGTCATGCTTTCCTGGATACTGGGCTCCCAGCACTGGTATCGCCCTGTGTAGAGAGCCCAGCCTTGCTATAAAGCCCTTGGGCCTCCACTAAGGAAATCCTCCCCTGCCTAGAAGGGACTGGTCCAGCCACTGATTCCTAGTGAGGAGATTTCATTGGCTGAACCTTACCAGGACAGGATGTGTTCCTAGAAGGTAATCCTCAGAGTTCCTGGTATTCTGTCATCTTAAGTTCAAGACTAGGTGGCCATCCCTTCTCTAGAATGTCAAGTTAGTGACCCATGAAGAGATGCTGGTCTCTGGCTATGCCATCCTATTCAGGAGGGCTCCACCTCTGTGTAGGTTCCTTGTTCTGCTGGAGCTTCTTAGTAGACAGTATCTGCAGATACCACATTCACCACTGTACATGGCATCTCTTCCACCTGTCTTACCGGATCTGTAGAAAGCCAACTCCATGCTACTGTCCTGGTTGTGATGCTCCCAGACCCCCTAGGGAAGGTCTTTGCCAAGGAACAGTTCCCTCTCCAGGCTGTCCCTGCCCCAGAGCTAGAAACAGAGACGCCGCCTCCTGCTGTTATGCAGCTCCCGCCAGGGCTGTTCTCCAGTCTCTCTTCACAACTCATATCTACAGAAATAAAACATTCAAGCCCTTGCCTAGTGCATTCTCCTGTGGGTCCAGCTTGGCCCCACATGGCTTGCGTGTCTGCAACACAAGGCATAGTAGGTGGCATGCATGTTGCATGTGATGTGTGGCATCTGGTGGTGTAAACATGTCGTATATTGGTGTGTGTGAAGAGCCTGGGAGGGAAGATCAAGGTTGTGGTTCTGGTATAAAAAGCAGCCACTACGGGTCTGGCAGGATGATTCAGCGGGTAAAGGTACTTGCTGTCAAGCCTGATGACCTGAGTTAAATCCCCAGGACCTACAGAACTGATTCCCACAAATTGTCCTCTGACTTCCATACATACCTTTACTCCCAAATAAATGTTCGATACTAGGTGGCCATCTTATCTCTACTGTGGAAGGTGCCCATCATGCTCGGGCTGCTTAGTGGCCCAGTCCCCTCAGGCTTTAGTGGTCTCAGTCTGCAGCCCTGAGGCCCTTGGTTCTAACGCAAGAGAAAGCCAGAAGCTTGTCAAAGAAGGTGTGAGCAGACAGGATGCTCCCATCTGTCCAGTGTCCCCTAGAGCAGGTGTGCCCAGCTTCAGGAGACACAACCCAAAGCAAGCCCAGGGACCCTAAGAAACCTTGGGCATGGGCTGGAGAGATGGCTCAGCCGTTAAAGGCTAGGCTCACATCCAGAAATATAAGAAACCTTGGGCAGGCTAGAGGGGAAACTGCCTGGTCCCTTAATGATCATAAACGGGTCACTGTCCTAAAAAGCCACTAGGTGGCCTTCGGGGAGCAGGGTAGAGAGCACAACCCAGCCTGACTGGTGTCTGCCCTTTGACCCTGTGCAGTAGAGAACCTGGTTCCTGAAATCTGGAGGTACACCCTTCTCCCCCATTGCCATTTCGTCTCAAAGTGATATGTATGCTGAGTTATCTTTACTTCTCAGGGTGGAGGGACCCACTTCCTGCCTTGAAAACACCTACCCATCAACCTCAGCCCTCGTATTGACACCTCAGGCTTTTTTGAACACATGCACACTTAAGGTTTTTGAACATGTGTAGTTATGAGAACAAGTTTATGTTTAGCAAACTCCAAGGTTCTCAGAAGAACTGATACTCTCAGGTCAAGCCCTGAAATCCTTCCAGTGCAGTGACAGCCAGAGCTGACCTGATCTTCCATTTCATTACACTGCATAGCAGAACACAGAGGACATGATGCTAGGGTAGACTCCATCCTGGTGACCATCCTAGAGGCTGTGCAGACTACAGGCTTGTTCTTATCAGGCAAATCTGTGTAGAGCTCTCATTTTAACTGCCCTCTTAACCTTGGCTCCGAGACCTGGCAATTCCTGGTAATGACTTAGAATAATCCCTTTGTGTACTGCAAGCCGAGAGACATCCAGACAGACTGCAGGCTCACAATGAGCTCCTGGGGCTTTCCCCCCATCAGTGCAAATCATTTATTATGTTGTTTTCCATGGTGGCTAGGGTCATGGGACTGCTTTGGCTACAGAGCTAGGGATCTGGTCTGAGCAGAGCTGTTCTGTTGCCCTTAGGCATCAGGAGCAACAAGGCACAAGGTGAGACCTGTATCAGGTAAGCACCAGAGAGTAGGAAAAGGGACACACCTGCTGTGCCCAGGGAAGGCTGCAGGGACTTTGTGCAGACAGCAGGTCCAGTGTACTGAGGAAGGGACAGACTCAACGAGTATTTCAGAGGTCCCTCAAGTGTACCCATAGGCTCCAGTGCAGGCCCCCTTCAGCTGGGAAAATTCTTGCTGCTCAGGAGACATGCTCCCTTCTGCTTTGGGGAAAGCAGCTCAGAGCCTCAGGTTCCAGCTGCAGCCCTGAAGCCGCCCAGGGCCCACCACCCTCTGAGCTCTGTGACTCCTGAGAGACAGTGCAGACAAGGGGAGAGTCAGGCTGGAAGGAGAGGGACAGATAGACACCACAGGCAGGGGCTGGGGAAGAGCGCACCCTACAGCAGCGGCTTTTTCAGTGGAGTGTGAGAGGGTGCGGAGGCACTAAGTGGGGGGCTTCCTGAAGGGCTGGCTTGGCCCATACTGGCGCAGAGAGACCACAAGGAGGCCTACTGGCCTTGACCAGATCACATGGGCCACACAGTGAGACCTTTGAGGGAGGACATGGTATAGGCAGGAGACTGGAGGTGCCCCCAACATCCTTGGGTAGAGCCATAGCTCTCAGAGGGCCAGAATGACCAGGGCAAGCAGTGAGGTCAGCATGGAGGCATGAGGGTAGGCCAACTTTCCAGGAGGCTTTGCTTTCACAGTTGGAGTCTCCATCTTCTCCAGCTGCCACCACCTATACCTCACTTCGGTACCGCAGGCGGGAGAACCGGTCGCGAATAGCCTGGTCACTGTCTGAGCTGCCATCGCCAAGATGGACCACTCTACTGCCAGGAACGAGGTCTCGCACTTTGTGTTTGGTCACAGAGACCAGGCCAGGCATGTCTGAGCTTGCTGGGCCCGTAAGGAGCACATAGGCAGCATGGCGACTTGGCTCAAACAGGATTGCTGTGGGAGACAGTCAGTGGTGCTCAGGACCGGACTAGCACAGGGAAGGCCTGCACCCAGTGCCCGAGCCCATGCTCACCATCAAAGGCCACGATGTTGGCAGTCACGTTGGCTAGCTCCAGCAGGATGCCAGGCAGGGTGGGATGGAACATGTACAGGCTGTGCTGCATGTCTTGGGGACCCTGAGGTGAGAACACAATGCGCCTGACCTGCCGCGCCCAGGCCACCGCCACGTCTAAGTGCGTAGCCCTCAAGTCACCTTCAAAAGCGGTTATCCATGTGTTATCCTTGTTTAGACTATGTCTACCAGGGTCCCCCAGAAAGCTACTTCCTGTTCCATGAATATCTGCTAGCCCCTGCTTCCCCCACCTGGACCTGGTCCTTCCTGGTGTTCATAAGCACCTGCCCTCCCAATTATAGGTCCACCCCACCTCCAAAATCCTTCTCCTGTAGCCCCAAGGCACGTCATGATACCTCCCCCTGGGCCTGGACCCCCTTTCTACAGGTCTGCTGCTCATGCAGTGGACTTCTGGTGGTCCAGTCCCTGGCAGCTTCCAAGGGGGATCTGGCACCAGATCCCAACAGGGAGTATTCCGTGAACATATGACCCTGTACCATCTCATCGGCGCTGACAAGCTCATGGAGGCCCCAGAAGAAGAAGGCTGAGCGGTGGTCTGCTGTCATCAGGCTTGTGGATGGTGGGCCCCCAGGTAGGCTTGGGAGGTGCTGGCTCCACAGCACAGACCCAGTACTGAGGTCCAGAAGTAGGATCTGGGGAGGGAGGGGACACTACTGGCAGACAGCCCCAGCTTGCTCAGCCACGCCAGCCACAAAAGCTGCTCTCTGAAGCACCTCCCTATCTGAGGGCAGCAGCCTGGGGCTCAGCACCATCTGCTTTCACAGTTTGTCATCAGCCATTGACAAGGTAGACGCCCAATCCACACAGGAAGCCCAACCTACCTGTCTATCAATACTGGTTCCATTTTCAATGACAACAGCCAACATGTCTGGTTTGTAGTGGCCAAGGATGGGTTTTCTGGAAGGATTAAGGAAGAAGACCTCACAGAAGGTCTTGGTACAGGAATCTGAGATGAAATTTCCATGGCTGCATGCTCCTGGATTGGATAGGGCTACCCACATCTAGACCCAGGAGGAGGGGCTAGTACTTGGGACCAGCAGCTTCAGAAGCCCCTCCAGTGACAAAGGACAGATCCAAGGACAGCAAGGGGGCCTCTAACAGAATCACACAGGCCTTCCAGTCCATTGTTCATTCCTTCTGCCAGTCAGCAGGACATGCTGAGGTCCTGAACAGGCGTGCATCCCCACCCACGCTCAGCAGCAACTGCACATACCTCAGAACCTGAGTTGCACCAAGGGTCCACCTGGGCACCAGATCTTGTCCATCCAGCAGCATACAGGCCTCAGAGCTCACAAGGAGTACGTCCTGGCCAGCTTTCCCTGGGACATTCATCAGGTAGCGAACTGCTCCAGAGCTAGACGAGGAGAGTGGAGGTGGTGGGGGGAGCATATGGGTCCTGCCTCACCAAGACAGGCCTGTTGGGATACTTCCTTAGGCCCCCATGGTATATCTCCATGTTTCTCAGTTCACTAGCTTGGAAGTATAAATGAGATGCTGTTTGTGGAACAAGAATGATCTCCCCATACAATATTTTTCTCTATTACTGGGGGATGAAAGCTAGCCAACCACACTATCAAGGAGCCACCCCCAGCCTTCTCAATTTTTACTCTGCTTTTGCTTGCCCATTTTTCATTTCCAAAGACATGGCGGCCTAACAGTACTACAAGGACCTAGTTTGGTTGTCCCGTGCTCCACACAAGGCTGTCCCTAACTGAGACCTGTGTGTCAGACAAACCTGGGCAGAAGCCTCCGGTGGGCAGAGTTATTAAGCATATTCTCCCAGTAGGAGTCTTCCTTAAACTGGCCATCTCTCCCAGTGACTCTCTCATAGAGACCCTTCACAGAGACACCGCAGAGAGCACTTGCTGTTCAAAACACAGAAGAACACAGTCACCAAAGGGACCATGGTGCATCCATCAGTCCAACCTCTGGAACCACACCCCCACACCCAGTCTAGCCCTTGGGCTTCCTGATTGTTGCTTGTCAGCTCATGAACCAGAGTGGCCACAAGGTGGCCAGTCACCAGTTTACATGCTTCTTTTTTTTTCTTTTTAATATTTATTTATTTATTATGTATACAATATTCTGTCTGTGTGTATGCCTGCAGGCCAGAAGAGGGCACCAGACCTCATTACAGATGGTTGTGAGCCACTATGTGGTTGCTGGGAATTGAACTCAGAACCTTTGGAAGAGCAGGACACTGCTCTTAACCTCTGAGCCATCTCTCTAGCCCCCATGCTTCTTTATCTAGCCCAGAACCCAGTGTTCTGTCCAGCATCACTTCAGGAGAAAAGCCCATCCCAAGAACGTGGCATCCAACATACCACAGGGCAGGAGAATATAGTGAGCACCCGTTCTGGTCACATGCAGGAGGGCGCCACCGTCTCCATCCACACCCAGGCTGTCTCTGTGGCCAATCTGGTACCCGGTGCTGCCTGAATAGATAGCTCCGCTGACCTGGAATAACAAAGAACAGTAGGAAAGAGCGAGAACCAGCTCCATGGGAGGGCACGGGAGCTTTAGGGAGTCGCAGAGGAGAGGGTGGTCAACACTCTTTGGGTCTGGGGAAAAGTACTTTGAGGAGAGTGACCAACAGGGAGCATTGTGACTGTGCTGCACAGCCTGCTGGGAAGCATGGTAGCTGTAGGTCATGGGAGCTGCAGGCTTACGCCAACCCATACATAAGCCATGTGCGTTCTGCCATCCATGGGGAAGCCAGCAAGTTCCTGTAGAGATGGAGCCTCTCAGGATGCTGCACGTGTGGACCCCAGGATGCTGCACGTGTGGACCTCAGGATACTGCATGTGTGAACCCCAGGATGCTGCATGTGTGGATCCTAGGATGCTGCATGTGTGGACCTCAGGATGCTACATGTGTGGACCCTAGGATGCTGCATGTGTGGACCTCAGGATGCTGCATGTGTGGACCCTAGGATGCTGCGTGTGTGGACCTCAGGATGCTGCATGTGTGGACCCCAGGATGCTGCATGTGTGGACCCCAGGATGCTGCATGTGTGGACCTCAGAATAGAGAACCCTGGGAGAACCCCCTGCTGGGTAGTCACAGAAATTCTTTCTAGGGAGAAGTGGAAGAGGAAGAAAAGGGGGTAAGTGGGCCTGGGGTGCTTGAGAACTATGCTTATCACCTCGTGCCCCTCCCGAGCAAGGATCAGTAGGTCTGGGGCGCCGTCACCATCAACATCAGGCATCTGGAGTAGGGGGCTCAATACCGAAGCATTCCCACCCAAATTGCTCGCATGGCTCCACAGGGTTTCCCCTAAAATCAAACACACAGTGGCTCCAAATCATCTTCTTGACAAACGATAGGCTTACATGAGGGCACCCATCCTTGGGATCCTGAGGCCACTTAGATACAGGAGTGTGTACAAGTGCTCTGAAATGTTGCAGAACAAGCACAACACAGCTGAGTGAGAAGATACTAGATAGCCTCTTGAAAAAGCCACGGGGTACCATGGCTCAGTTCTGTAATGTCAGCTGACACAGGAGGCTTGCTACAAGTGAAAAGCCAGCCTGGGATACATAATAAGTTCCAGGTTAGTCTGGGCTACATAGTATGACCTTGCAAAAAACTAAAACATCAGTGAGCAGGAAGATGGCTCAATGGTTAAAGCACTTGATACACAGTGTGATGGCCAGAGTTCAGATCCCCAGCAGCTCACATAAAAGTTGGGTGTGCCTTTCTTCCTCTGGCCTGTTCTATTAAGGCTCAGAGACTTGTTCTAGTAGAGCGGCATCAGTAGGCTCAGTCCAGCCCTCTAAGCCACCAGGAGCCAAGGCTGACCACTATTACACAAGGGCAGCATGGCAGAGCAGCTGAAAGAGTTGACACCACTGGCTTCCAAGCGGTCACACCCTCATTTGAAAGGTTCCTACCCACTCAGCAATCCCCAGGAGAGAGCCAGGGCTGACCTGTGAATAAGCTGACTGCGATGAAAGAACCTAGTCTTCCCACAAGGATACAGGCAGAAGACACCTCACTGTCCGACGCTTGTGGCATGGCACACTTTACAAGGGCGACATCTTGGGCCACAGGTCTCTCCCAGAGCACGCTGCCATTGGCCCCTGACACAGCAGCCACAAAGGCACAAGGAGTGGAAAAGCCTGGTGGGTAAAGGGAGCAGCCATTTGGTCAGTCTCAGACAGTGTTCTGCCACCTCCTGGCTCCCTTATTCTGTGTCTCAGCCACATGACCGAACCCATTTCCTTTACTACCCCTTAGACCAATCTCAGAAGGCACTGGGGTCGGCCCCAGGGGGAGTGAGGGAACTGAGAGCCTTATCTAGCCCTATTCTATTAGAAAGGATGGGGTGGCTCCCTGAATCCCCCCATTCATATGCTCCAAATGAGAAGGTGGTGTGGACAAAGAACCTTCATCCCACGGGAGGGGCACCCTGTTAAACAGAACACGAATTACCTTCATCAGCACAGGATCTGGTGAAATTGTTACTGCTGTTGGTGTTTTTATAAAGAAAGAGAACGTCCTGGATCTTGTCCTTGTTTACGTCTCCCGTAGCCAGAAAGTCATACGGGACTGAAAAAGAAAGTCACAGACTATGCTCCGTGGGCCATGCCTGTCTTTGGGAAAGTCAAGTTGAACACTCTGCGTGGCTTGGTGCTCCCAATGTACAACTTGCCACTGTGAGCTGCTCCCCCACCCCAGATAAGAGTAGGATCTTCCTCACTAAGACAAGCAGTTTCTTCAGGGGCACGCAGATCTCTGTGAGTTCGAGGCCAGACTGAACTACACAGAGAGTTCCGGGACAGCCAGGGCTAAAAGAAAGACCTTGTCTCAAAAACAAACAAACAAACAAAGTGAAAAAAATCTGAGCATCTGTACAGAAGAGAATCCTCAAGACCAGCATGGGATTCAGTCATACTCCATCCTTGTTAGGCCCTGTATCTCTGTCATCAAGGGCTCAAATGAGAAGCTCTACGCTTAAAACCAAACCCTAAGAGGATGAAGTTGGACATTTATCATACTCAAAATGGATCAGATTCCTAGACAGAATTAGAACTAGAAAATACAGGCCTAGTGTGATGGCTCACACCTTTAATCCCAGCACTAAGGAGGTAAAAGTAGGTGAATCTCTGCAAGTTCGAGGACAGTCTGGTCTACAGTGCTAGTTCCAGGACATCCAAGGCTACACAGAGAAACCCTGTCTCAAAAAAATTAAACAAACAAACAGAAAGTGGGTTAAGGATTTCCCAGCCATTTCTCCTAAAATATCCAAGTAATGAACAGGCACATGCGAAGACATTCAATGTCACTAGTTATCAGCCAAGAGCAGTTTTCTGCACAAGAACTGGGAGCAGGAGGTTTAGGATGAGTTCACAGCCTCAGTGACATACAACTCTGAGGCCAGCCTAGGCAATATAGTATATTCTAGGCCAGCAACAGTTCCATAGCCAGAACCTGTCTAAACAGCAGTGGCTGGAGTGGACAGCTCAGTAAATACACTGACTTCTCTTGCAGAGGATCTGAGTTCCTTTGCCAGAGGCGGAGGCCAGCCTGGTCTACAGAGTGAGTTCCAGGACAGCCAAGGCTACGCAAAGAAACCTTGTCTGGAAAAACAAAAAACAACAACCAAAAAGACAGAAAGAGAGAAATACATTCATTAAAAGAACACGACTTGGGCTGGAAAGATGGCTCAGTGGTTAAGAGCACTGGTTGCTTTCCAGAGGTCCTGAGTTCAATTCCCAGCAACCACATGGTGGCTCACAACCATCTGTAATGAGATCTGGTGCTCTCTTCTGGCCTGTAGTCCTAATGGAAGACAGAACACTCATATGCATAAGTAAATAAGTCATAAAAAGGGGCTGGAGAGATGGCTCAGAGGTTAAGAGCATTGCCTGCTCTTCCAAAGGTCCTGAGTTCAATTCCCAGAAACCACATGGTGGCTCACAACCATCTTTAATGGGGTCTAGTGCCCTCTTCTGGCCTGTAGGCATACACACAGACAGAATATTGTATACATAATAAATAAATAAATATTAAAAAAAATAAGTCATAAAAAAAAAGAGCAAGACTTGGGGAAGTAAGGCTGCAGCTCAGGTGGTAGAGTGAGTTCCTAGCGTTCGTGGAGCCCTGGGTTCAGTCTCCTGTGCCACAGGAAACCAGGTGTGGGAGAGCACTCTCATAATCCTAGCAGTCGGGGTGTGAGGCAGGAGTTCAAGACCAGCCCAGCTCCACCGTATGTCTGAAGCCATCCTGAGGTAAGTGAGAACTTGTCTCTAAACAAACAAACAAACAAAGAAATAAAACTAAAAATGGAAAGGTTCTTCCGCTGCTTTTCATAAAGGCTAATTCCATGGGACAGATATAAATTGTGATTTGGTTTCCCACCTGGACACCTCCTCATCTGCTGATCCCCTCAGCGGATGGACCTTCTCTAACCTCTCAGCCACTGAACTGTTTCCATTAAGCAGCCTATAAGGCTTCTTTTGCTTACTTACCTGACCAGGGCAGTGCTTCCAGTTCCAATAGAGGCTCCTAACATCTCCAAGTTCAGAGGCAAACCCAGCAGCCACTCAGGGCTGACTGCCAAAGACCACCAGGTTCCCATTTGTAACAGCGCCGGCCCAAGAGGAGTCTGGAACCCTGCTGGGGAAAGAGGCCCCTGGCAGGCTCACCTGCAGCGTTGTAGTCAAGCCTCCACATTCCCTGAGACGAGGGTCGGTCTGGACATGGGATGATGAAAGAGACGACAAACACCACGAAGAGACAGATAAACAAGGAAAGGAAAAATGCCACCGTGCGGCATCGGGACAGGCGGGACTGCAGAGGCTTGCTCTTCAAGTTCTCGCTTTTCGATTGGTTTCCCAGGTTTTCCTGTGGTTTTCTGTCCTCATTCTTCAAGGGGTGGATTTCAGCTTCTAGATCCTTGTTATCGCTCATTCTGAGCACATTCCAGAGCTTAACGATGGTTACTGTGTAGGAGAAGAAATGGGTACGGTCAGCAGTTCAGTGAGCTGCTCAAATCATGCACAGTTTGTGTCCTGATTCTTAGGCATTGGTTACAGTTGTCACTCTGGACCACCAGCCCAAGAAAAAAAAGACATGAATGTTTGGACTGTCCACCAATACATGCTACTTAAGACTTCAATACAACAGGAAAAGGCAGGTTGGTTGTACAAAACCAGCAGACAGAACTTTCGTCCTCTAACACACCAGTGCTTCACTAGGGCACACGGTGACCAGAACCAATGACAATAAACCCACACACTACATTCATTAACCAAGCTGCCCCTGCTCATTTGTCAGACACACAGGTGGGAAAGGGGATGTGTGAGAGTCGGATGCAGCCAACATTCTCACAAACGGACTCCCAAGAGATCCATGGGAAGGCAGTTTTCTCTGAACTGAAACATTCTCTCCAGGAAGGAGTGGGAGGCACAGTGGAACCTGAAAGATTCTAGAAGGACCCTTCCCAGCTTTACAGAAAGAGAAACAGCTCCTGGGAGGGAGAGTGACCAGCCAAGTACTCAGGAGAATCTCAGATCTGGAGGGTTTACAAAGCAGCACAAAGAGAGAGCTCCTGGTCAGAGCTTCCAGAGTAATCACCTGAGTTAGGGTGCTTTCAGTTGCTTTGGGGTCTTCTCTGCTCCTGCAAGTGACCCCTCACCCACATTCTTGTTAGTAATGCCCCCCCCCGCAAAAAAAAACTCATCAGTTCACCAAGCTGAACTTTGTTCTGTCATGGGTTCCCATCATGGGGTGAGTCGCTGCCTCCCCAGGAAAAGTCTGCCACATAAGATCTAGACGGCTCAGTTGTTAAGAACACTGGTTGCTCTTCCAGAGGATCCTGGTTTGATTCCAAGCACCCACGTGGCAGCTCACAACGGTCTATAACTCTAGTTCCACGAGATCTGATACTTTCTTCTGGATTCTGCAGGCACTGCACACACATGCTTTACAGATATACATGCAGGCAAAACACCCATATACACTAAAAATAAATTACACCCATACACATTAAAAATAAGTTAATTAATTAACTTAATTATTAATTAAATTATTAATTAAGTTAATTAAACTATCTAGACTCTAATTTCAAAGAAACTTTTTTGTTGTTGAGACAGGTTCTTACAAGTTCTGGCTGAGCCGGGCGGTGGTGGCGCACGCCTTTAATCCCAGCACTTGGGAGGCAGAGGCAAGTGGATCTCTGTTGAGTTCGAGACCAGCCTGGTCTACAGAGCTAGTTCCAGGACAGACTCCAAAGCCACAGAGAAACCCTGTCTCGAAAAACAAAAACAAAAACAACAACAACAAAAAAACCCAAGTTCTGGCTGACTGGGAACTTACTATGGGAGACTAGATTTACCCTGAACTCACAGAGATCCACTTACCTGTGCCTCCCCAGTACCAATTTAAAATAATCTCAAATGAGCCAGGAGTGATGGTGCATACCTTTAATCCCAGCACTTGGGAGGCAAAGGTAGGCGGATCTTTGGGATTTCTGAGTATGAGGCCAGCCTGGTCTATGGAGTGAGTTCCAGGATAGCCAGGGCTACACAGAGAAACCATCTCAAACAAACAAGTAAAATTTTAAGTGAAGGTAGGTTCTGGAGGCACAGCCTTGCTCCAAAGGATGTGTGACCAGGGACAATGATTTGATTTGACTGTGCCTCAGTTTCCTTACTGGTAAAAGAGGCAGATCAACTTTAGAAGACAACAAAAAATTTTGTTTTTTTTCTGAAACAGCATCTTACATAGTTTGGTTGGCTTCAACTTTGTTAAATAGTCAAGGCTGGCCTTAAACTCCTGATCCTGCTTGTCTACCTCCTAGTACTAGGATAACAGATACATGTCAGACATGTATTTTAGAAGACAAGATTAAACTATCCTAGATATAAAGACAATGCCACAGAACCTGACACACAGTAACACCAACTTACTGCTACTACTTCTAAATAATCTAAATAATAATATAAAATATATTTATACTACTAAATCTTTTTTTGAGACAGGGTTTTTCGGTGTAGCTTTTGGAGCCTGTCCTGGTACTCACTTTGTAGCCCAGCCTGGCCTCAAACTCATAGAGATCCATCTGCCTCTGCCTCCCGAGTGCTGGGATTAAAGGTGTGTGCCACCGTTACCCGGCCACTACTAAATATTTTGTATTACTAAATCTACTAATATAAAAGATTTAAATGTTTCATTTTATTTTTTATGTGTATGGGTATTTTGTCTGCATGTCTATTTCTGCCATACGTACCGGCCTAGTGCTCAAAGAGACCAGAAGAGTGCATAGGATCCTTTGGAACTGGAGGCTGCCATGTGGGTGCTGGGAATTGAACCTGGGTCCTCTGGAAGAACAGCAAGTACTACTCTTAACTGCTGAGCCACCTCTCTAGCCCATGGTGTCTTTGTGTTTGTTTGTTGTTGTTCATTGTCTTCTGAGGTGGGGTCTAACTATGCACCCCAGGCTCTTCAAGCTCACAAGCTCCTCAGTTCATGGTTATGGTCACGTGCTAGCATGCTGTCTCTTTTACCATGAGCAGAGGTCACAAGAGGTATTGCTATCAAAGGTAATGAGTCGGCCAAAGGAAAATCAAACACTGAGTCATCCAGGCCTCACATTAAGCCCAAGCACCTGAGATGGGTGGGGCAGCACAGCAGGGCTGTATGGGAAAGACAACCAGGGGAAAAGTCAGCAATGCACCTGGCAGGGAGCAGCAGCAAGGTGCAAGGTGCCAGGCGGGGCGAGGCCAGGCCTGGAGAGAAGCCAAGCTGCAGTAAGCCCAGCGCTGCAGACACAAGGAAGGGACATCTGAATGTCTAAAGCACAACTGTTTGTGGCAAGGCAAGGCGAACCGAATGAGAAGCCACCTGCTAGCATTATGGATCCTTACACTTATAGGAAACTCCAGCCTGAGTCTGGCAGCCATCACTACCTGTCGGAAACCAGAGAATCTTTTGGTGCTGTGCAGGCAAGCACCTCTGAGCTTCATATTTCAAGTCAGGTGTGGTGGCTCACACTCATCAGACTGACATTTGGGAGGCTGGAGTAGGAGGACTGTCCCAGCAGAAGGCCAGACTGAGCTACAGAACAAGACCCCGTCTCAACAGCAACAGAAAGCTTCACTCATTGGGCAGCAGGCAGGGTCCTAGGAGTTTGAAAACCAGCCCATCTGTCCTGAAGGTCCACATTTCCCAGACCTACCTGGTGGTGGGGGCACTGAGGACCTGTTCAGTAGTAGAATCTCCTGGCCAGCAGCTGGGGCATCTGATCATTAGTCTCGGATGATCTTCACCTCCATAAGCCCAGGCAGACCTAAGGGGTTGTAAAGCCTTCAGTAAATGCACTTCAGGTCACCAATGACTGCAGCTGGTCCTGCCACAGCTATCCACGCTCTCCACACTGGGGTGCCTACACAATGCTGATCCCAGACCCTATACTGTCTAATAATTGCCCCTCAGGCTGGGGTCTGAGTCAGGGTCATGACTAATGTTCTCCTAGAGACTCCCAGGAGCAGCCAGGTGGAGGAGGAGTGCGGAGAACCTGTCCTTGTTTGTCTGTCTCATTAACCATCACTAATTTAGCCACTATAGCTTATCCAATCAGAGGATGGCCACAGTGCTCCTCACTCCCAAGTGGAGCTTCATCTTACTGCCAACCAGGAGAGGTGCAGAGAGAGAGAGAACACGCCTCGAATCAGCTCACCAAAGGTGTATGGGGGTTCTTCTTTTTGGCAATTCTAAGGAGACTTAGTTGATCTAAGTACAGATCTCAAGCTATTAAACTATATTGTCCATCCATCTGCGTGTCTGTCTGGGGACTGGACTTGCATGCACGGACTTGCACCTAAACCCTGAAATACAGCATCATCCCACTTTTCCTTTTATTTGTTTTTTTCTTTTGTTTTTTGGAGTTGGTAGTAGTTTTGAGACAGGGTCAGTCTCACTATGAAATCCTGACTGGCCCGAATATCATTATATAGACCAGGCTGGCCCCAAACCCACAGAGACCCATCTGCCATTGTCTCCTGAGTGCTCGATTAAAGGCAGGTGCCACCACATCTGGCATTCTTTTGTATTTTGAGACAAAGTCTCATGTAACCTAGGGTGGTCTTGAACTCACTATGTGCCAGAGGTAACCCTGAACTCATCTTGTGTCCACTCCCCACGGGCGGGGAACACAGGAGTGAGCTACCATGAATGCTCAGTCTATGCAGTCAGAGAGCCAGCCCAGGATTCGTGTTTACTAGGTATGCACTCTACCATCTGAGCTACAGCCCCAGCTCCTGTTCTCCTTTTCTTAATCAAATTCCTAAGCCACGTGGACACCTCAACCTAGGAACAAAAGACCACGTAAAGCACTATGAGTTAGCTTGGCTTTCTATTTATTTATTTTAATTTTTTAAATCGGCATAATTGGCTCAACATTTAAAAATGTCCAATGGTGAGGACTGAGTTCAGATCTGAGCACTCACAGTGGGTGGATCATAATGCCTGTAAGTCCAGGTTCGCGGGTTTGATTCTCTCCTGCCTCCATCTGCATCTACACACACATGTTCATACATTCACACAGATACATACACACAGACACATGCACAAGAATAAAATAAATTAGCCATGTGGTGGTGGTGCACACCTTTAATCCCAGCACTCGGGAGGCAGAGGCAGGTACATGAATCTCTGTAAATTCGAGGCCAGCCTGGTCTACAGAGTGACTTCCAGGACAGGCTCCAAAGCTACAGAGAAACCTTGTCTCGAAAAACCAAAATAAATAAATAAATAAATAAACAAATAAATAAATGTTTTAAAAGATCAGTAATATGTGGACATGGCAGCATAATCCTGTAACCTAGCACTTTGGAGGTGAAGAAAGAAGATCAGAACCCAAGGTTACCTTCAGCTACATGTTAGATTTGAGGCCTGGCTTGGTTACAGGCACCTGTAACCCCACAAAACCTCAGTAATGAACACATCTAATACAATCTTTGGAAGGGAAAAGAGGGCAAATCTTAGGAGCAGAAGCATGTTACCATTTTCTTACTGTCCTTTCAGAATAGCCTGCGCACCTATGGAGATACGGCAAGGATACCTCCAGAAAGCTATTTTACAACTCGACCAGGAAAACAAAAGCTGGCCTGGCGGCACAAGCAAAAGTCAACAGAGTAGCTACGCTGTAAAGGTGATCTCTCAAAGCTAAAGGAGCAGCAAACTCTTTATTATTATGCTTAGCCGTCCATTCATTTCGTTCGTTCACTGTGTGAGCAGGAGCATGTGTGTGTGCCTGCCTGTGAGTTCAGTCAAAAGACAACTTGCAGGAGTTGGTTCTCTCCTTCCCAGCAGGATTGAACTTAGGTCGGTAAACTGAGCAGCAAAAGCCCTTCCCACAGCCATCCTATCACCCTGGGAATGGTAACCGTTAATATACTTCGTGATTTATCATATGACGTCATACCATGTGGGACGCCTGTGGCGGGAATGGAGCACTGCCATTTTCTGTGACTGGCTTTCAGGGCTTCACGTAGCCCTGGGTGGCCTCAAACTCACCACGTGGTCAAAGCTGGCCTTGAACTCTAGTATTGGGAGTACAGGTGTGCTGGGCATTTTGTTTTGTTTGTTTTGGTTTGGACTGAGATAGGATGTCACTATGCAGTTTGTGCTGGCTTGAAACTTGTGATCTTCCTGCCTCTGCCTCCCAGACACCAGGATCACAGGTGTATATCACTCCACTGGCGAGTTATCTATCTGTTTTCTGATTTGGAGCCCAATAAAAGAAAAAACCACTGCCTGCCCAGGCTCCCATCTCTGCCACAGGCTTAGAGTGGACACCTTGAATGCTCCTGAGTGCCAGGTTAGCTAGGTCATCAGGTCATGGGAACAACTTGTGGGAATCAGTTCTTGCCTTGTATCTTTTGTGTTTGTTTGTTTTTGTTTTTTTGAGACAAGACGACTCTGTGTAGCTTTGGAGCCTGTCCTGGAACTCACTCTGTAGACCAAGCTGGCCTCAAAATCACAGAGATCCGCCAGCCTCTGCCTCCGAGTGCTGGGATTAAAGGCGTGCGCCACCACCACCACCTGGCCCACTTGGTTTTTTAAATTTTGTTTTGTTTTTTGCAATAATCATGTATTCACTATTAAAATTTTTAGATAGAGACTAGAGAGATGGCTTAGTGGTTAAGAGCACTTGTTACTCTTTCAGGACCCAAATTTGATTCCTGGAACCCACATGGTGGCTCATAACCATCTATAACTGCAGTTCCAGGGAACCTAGCAAGCACACAGCATTCACGCAAGCAAAACATTCATAGACACAAAGCAAAATTTAAATACCTTTACAAATTTTTTAGATATGAAAACAAGTTGAAAAAACAAATAAGAGTCAGATGTGATGGTTGCACACACCTTTAAATCCAGCACTCGGGAGGCAGAGGCAGGAGGATCTCTGAGTTTGAGTTCAGCCTGAGTGAGTTCCAGGACAGCCCAGGCTGCTTCATGTGGCTTGTCTCAAAAACAAACAAAGAAAAAAAAAAAAGAAAGGGGGGGCTGGAGAGATGGCTCAGAGGTTAAGAGCACTGGCTGCTCTTCCAGAGGTCCAGAGTTCAATTCCCAGCAACCACATGGTGGCTCACAGCCATCTGTAATGAGATCTGGTGCCCTCTTCTGGCCTGCAAGCATACATACAGACAGAACACTATATAGATAATAAATAAATAAATCTTAAAAAAAAAAGTAAAAGGAAAAAAAAGAAAGGAAAAGAAAAGAGAGAGAGAAAGAAAGAAAGAGAATGGGGCTGTGACTCAGCGGCAGAGAATGTACCTAGTATTTGAGAGGCCTGGGGTTCAATGCCCATCACTTAAATTTTTTTAATGATAAATATGGTTGCTGAAGTGGCTCTGGGAGTAAGAACGCTTGCTGTACAGCCTGATCGACCCCAGAGACTACTTTCTAACTGTCACACATACTCCATGGTTGTACATATGCGAACACATAAAAACAATACAGTAAAAAAAATTAAGACAGTACTTCAACTTGCTGCCAGGATTTACCCAGTTTCTAAAGGAGGTGCTGGAGAGTGGTGTCTGCTCCCACACTTTGTGGCATGGGGGGAAAAGCAAGGCCTAAGTCTGCTTAAGGCATTGAAGGAGTCCACCGGGAGTCCCTGACACAGGCTGCCTGCGTGGACATGGGCAGCAGCAGCACCCCATTTTACAGACAGAAAATGGAGTCCTAGAAAGTGGGAATCACTCACTTGTTGCCCATTGTCCAGGAAGCAGCAGAGGCCGTCTCCAGATTCCCAGGCCAAAGTTGACGTTTGGAGGAGACTATTGGGCAAAGTGAGGATGGCCTGGGAACCCACCAGATCAGGAGACCTGGGGCTGGAGAGTGAAGGACACCCTATTTTATTTACTTGTGATACTAGAGACTGGTTTCCTGCATAGGAGCCAAGTGAACTCCACTGAGCTACATCCATTGTCCTTAATTTATTTTCTTTTTAAATAAATAATAGGTTGGAGAGGTTCCGTGGCTAAGAGCACTGGCTGCTATCCAGAAGACCTAGGTTCAATTCCCAGCACCCACATGCTGGCTCAGAACTATCTGTAACTCCAATCCCAGGGAGTCTGATTCCCTCTCCTGGCCTCCATAGGTACTGCATCCATGCAGTGCACAGACATACATGCAGGCAAAACACCCATACACAATAAAATAAAACATAAATTTTAAAAAGATATATAAATGAATAAATCAGTGATGACCCAGACAATGCATGTCTGTAATCCTAATTGAAGGGTGGGGGTAAAATGACCAGGAGTGCAACATCAACACCATCTTTACACAGCAAGTCTGTAATGAGACCTGTGTCAAAGGAAACAAAGGGCCTAGGGGAAGGAGCCTGCGCATAGACACAATGGAAGCGCGGCCTGCAGAAAGAGACAGAGTACTGGCTGGCATGCTGCAAGCCCAGGTTTTAATCCTGTTGTGACCTCCAAAAAAGAAACAGTGATGATTCTCTTACTCAGTTTCCATCTGGCGGCTGAGGTGAATGTGAGCAGCCACAGAAACAGAAATGTCATGCTGGGGTGGTCAAGACTTCAGCATACTGGCAGACATGGGAACCATTTGCGCACAGCCATGTAAACAAAGACCCAGAACTTCACCTCAACATTTCCCCATCAGTTACTTAAGCGCGGTGCAAGGCATCTGGTGTGGAAGCATTAGTGAGGCTGCTGGGAACGCAATAAGCAGCTTTCCCAGTAAATCCTGACTCGGCAGAAAAGAGGACTAAAGATTTGCCGTCGTCAAGATTATGGGATAAAATGGCTGTAGGAAGTAGTGCAGAAATGGTTCCTTTTTTTTTTTTTCTCTCGAGACAGGGTTTCTCAGTGTAGCTCTGACTGTCCTGGAACTTGCTCTGTAGATTAGGTTGACCTCAAAATCATAGAGCTCTGCCTGCCTCTGTCTCCTGAGTGCTGGGATTAAAGGTGTGAGCCATCGTGCAGGCTTGAAATGGTTCCATCTAAAAGGGTGAGTCAGGCGTGGTTGACCCACGTGATCCCAGTACTTGGTAGGCCTGGGCAGGAGGCCCAGAAGTTCAAGGCTATGCTTGTCGACAGAATGAGTTTAAGGTTAACTAAATACAAAAGACCCAGTCTGGAAAATTCAGGAAAAGGCCAGGTGTGGTGGCTCATGCCTTATATCCCAACATTCAGAAAGCAGAGGCAGGTAGATCTCTGTGAGTCAAGGACCTTGAGCTGCCTGAGAGGCTGTCTCAAAAAAGAAAAGAATGGGAACTGGGTAGGCAGCCAGTCAGTCAAGGACCCGAGCTGACCCGCAGGTCTGTGGAGAGCCTGAGCAGGCTGGTGAGCTTTGTGACCCGGCACTAGGGAGGCGGAGTCAGGTGGAAGGGAGGCGGAGTCAGGTGGAAGGGAGGCGGAGTCAGGTGGAGCCTGAGGCTCTTTGGCCAGGCAGCTTTGTCAAAATGGAGCACACCAAGTCCTAGCCAAGGTCTTCAAAGAGGTGAACACTTCCTGAAGAATGACGCCTGGTCTCCATGCAAGCACACACATGAACACATGTGAGCCACCCAGAAGGGTAAAACCGCGCGGAGGCTCACGCAGCCAGGCGGAGGCAGGTATGAGAAACACTCTAATGCCTCATCACTTTGATGTCTGCTATCTTTCTTTATTTGTATCTAAATTACTTCCTTATTTGTACCTAATAGCTCGAGTTTCTTTTATTTTATTTTTATTTTAGTTCTGACTTTCCAAACAGTCTGTCAAATGCACACCTGCCCAATTGGTTTAGATACAGTGTGCTGTCATTACTAATTGTGATATTTCCATTTTAAACATTAATTTTGAATTATTTACATATAAGCCTATGGATTTATGCTATATTGAACATAAATGTACGACTGACTCCTACCCACCACTTCAGAATTTTGACTTAGATTTCCATATAACAGAACTGTGTTTTCTTTCTTTCTTTCTTTCTTCCTTTTTCTTTGGGGAGGGGGTTTCTCTGTATAGCTTTGGAACTTGTCGTGGAACTCACTCTGTAGCCCAGGCTGGCCTCAAACTCCCAAGTGTGCGCTACTAAAAGTGTGCGCCACCACTGCTGGGCCAGGAGATACTTTTAAGAGACAGCTCAGCAGTTAAGAGCACCTGATGCTCTTGTAGAGAACCCCAGTTCAGTTTCCAGCACCCATATGGTACCTGACAACTATACCTCCAGTTCAGGGAATCCATGACCCTCTTCTGGCCTCCTTGGGTACTGCATGTATGTGGGTCACAGACATACATGCAGGCAAAACACTCATACACATACATAATTATTAAAAAGTTTAAAACTGGGCTAGAGAGACGGCTCAGAAGTTAAGAGCACTGGCTGGTCTTCCAGAGGTCCTGAGTTCAATTCCCAGCAACCACATGGTGACTTACAACCACCTATCTAGTGAGATCAAGTACCCCTTTCTGGCTTGCAGGCAGAACACTATATAGCAAGAAAATTTAAAGTCAGGTGGTGATAGCATATGCGTTTAATCCTAGCACTTGGGAGGCAGAGGCAGATGGATCTCTGTGAGTTCAAGGCCAGCCCGGTCTAAGAGTTAGTTCCAGAACAGCCAAGGCTGTTACACAGAGAAATCCTGTCTTGAAAAAACCAAAAAAAAAAAAAAAGAAAAATTGAAATTATATTTTATGTGGATGAGTGTCTTGCCTGCATGTAGTGTATGCATCACACACCCTTGGAGGCCAGAGATGGTGTTGGGGCCTTTGGAACTGGAGCTACAGAGGGTTGCTAACTGCCATGTGGGTGCTGGAAATCAAACTTGGGTCTTCTGGGAGAGCATCTGCTGTTTTGAACCATGGAGTCATCTCTCCAGTCCTATTTTTCTTTTTAATTGAAAAACAAAAGTAGATAGAAAAAAAATAGAAACAAAAAACAAAAAAAGAAGATCTCTTCTACTGTGGCTTCCAGGGATTGAACACAGGTTGCCAGGCTTATATGACAAGTACTTTTACTTGCTGAGCGATCTTTTTGCTTTTTTCTTTTTTAAATAAAGGTGCTCCTATTAAGTTAGACTAGTCTGGAGTTGCCTATGTACTCAAGGGTGGCCTTAAGCTCCTGATCCTCCTAAGAGCTGCGATTAAAGGCACACCCACTGAGACTGGCTGAACTTTCCATTTCTAAATATTGTCTTCAGAGAACATTTTATAAGTGGATCACGATATGCAAACTTTGAAGTTGTTTTTTTCCACTCAGTATGATGAGGTCCCCCCAAGTTGTCACAGATATTATCAGTCTCTTCCCGTTCTGGGCTGAGCAGCCCATGTGTGGATGCTGCGGTTTGTACAGACATGTACTAGAGGATGTTTGAGTTGTTTCTACTTTGAGCTAATACAAAAAGAAGTCACAGTATATATACACATATACACCCTGGGTTTTCTAAGTCTTAAAGAGCTTAAGAACTTTGTTTTAAGTTCTGAAGAACTACCCACATGGTCACAGGCCTCCTGAGGTGACCGTTGGCCACACCCCAAGGCCACAGTCCTCACCCCAAGGCCACAGTCCTCACCCCAGACAAAGGCTGGCTTCACAGGGCTGTTTTTATATTGGGATCCATAAGAAATGATCCACAGAAGGGAGATAGTAAATTCTACTGGGAAGCCTTTGAAAATTTGAAGGCATCCCATGGAAAACAGCCAGTAGACAGAAACCTTGGGAGGTACTCAAGGGTAAAGTAAAGGAACTGAGAGTAGGTAGGATGGCCCACTTGCTGTGTATGCCATGTGCCTGGAGAACTGAGTTCAATCCCTGGAAGTGAAAGGAAAGAAAAACTGACTTCAAAAAACTTATCTTCTGACCTCCATGTGTAAGCCAGGGCATTTATGCTTCCCCTACACACACACACACACACACACACACACACACACACACACACACACACACGCACGCACACACACACACTCATAATAAATAACAAGAACTTAACTAGCTTGCTTTCTAGTTATTTTTAAATTTATTTATTTGTTTGCATTTCATGTACATTAGTGTTTTGCCTGCATGTATGTCCGTGTGAAAGTATCAGATCCCCTGGAAGTGGAGTTACAGACAGCTGTGAGCTGCCATGTGGGTGCTGGGAATTGAACCTGGGTTCTTTGGGGTTTTTTTGTTGTTGTTGTTGTTTTTGTTGTTTATTTATTATATATACACTTTCCAAGAGACAGTGCCAGATCTCACTACAGATGGTTGTGAGCCACCATGTGGTTGCTGGGAATTGAACTCAGGACCTCTGGCAGAGCAGTCAGTGCTCTTAACCTCTGAGCCATCTCTCCAGCCCCGAACCTGGGCTCTCTGGAAGAGCAGCCAGTGCTCTTAACCTCTGAGTCATCTTGTCAGTCGCACCTTCTACTAATTAACAGATTTCCAAATCTTAAAATTCTTCTTAAAAAATTATTATTTATGTATCTTTTTTAAGGTATGAGTGAGTGTTCTGTCTGCACACATGCCTGCACTCCAGAAGAGGGCATCAGATTCCATTATAGATGGTTGTGAGCTACTATGTGTTGCTGGGAATTGAACCCAGAACCTCTGGAAGAGAAGCCAGTGCTTTTCACCCCTCAGCCATCTCTCCATCCCGCTTAAAAGTCTTTTTAAAAACATGTCTTTATTTTCTGTGTATGAATGTCCATCTGCATGTATGTATGGACACCATGAGGCAGGAACACGGAGACAAGAAGAGGGGATCAGATTCTTTGGAACTGGAGTTACAGATAGTTGTGAGTTCTAGAAACTGAACCTGGGTCCTCTGCAAGAGCAATAAGTGCTCTTTTTTGTTTGTTCGAGACAGGGTCTCACTATGTAGATCTGGCTGTCTTCAAGCTTGCTCTGTAGACCAGGTTGGCCTTGAGCTCACAGAGATGCACCTGCCTCTGCTGGGGTTAAAGGTGTGTGAGACCACACCTGATTTATCACAGAAATTGAAAACTAAACTAAGATAAATACTTTATAAATATACTGTGACCTTTTTAAAAATATATATATTTTTCAAGACAGAGTTTCTCTGTTGCTTTGGAACTCACTCTGTAGACCAGGCTGGCCTCGAACTCAGAAATCTGCCTGTCTCTGCTGCCCGGGTGCTGGGATTAAAATATTGTTTTTAGTTTATGTGTATAAGTGTTTTACCTGCATGTATGTCTATATACAACATGCTTTCTTGATGCCCACAGAGACTAGAAGAGGGCATTGGATCCCCTTGGAATTGTAGTTACAATGGTGGTGAGCTGCCCTGTGGGTGCCGGGAACTGAACCCAGGTCCTCTGCAAGGACAGCAAGTATTCTCCATCATCGAGCCATCGCTCCAGTTCTACCATAATCTTTCTTTATAGGCTCCTGTTCTGACAGAACCAAGCCCTGGGGCAGACTATAGGCCCAAATCAAAAATAGTATCATTTATCCCCAAACTGCACCTGAGCCAGACAGAAGAGATGACAGCTTCCTTCTCCCTCAGTAAAAGACAGTATTCTACGCCCGGCGCTCGTCTCCCCAGGAACCACAGCCTACACCGAGTCTCTGTGAGCAGACTGCACAGCTCCCCTGGGCATCTGCAGCTGCAAAAGAATGGTCTGGGACAAGTCTTCCTATACAGCCTGGGGTAAGAGGTAAGGTATAGTAGTGCAGGGCATGTCTCTTCCGAGGTATGAACTGGCATCCTGATTGTAAGGCTGGGCACATCAGTATCACCTAGAGTGAAGGTTTATGCAGTTGGACCTGCGCGAAGATGAGGTCATGTAAAGGCTGGTAGGCTGATGAAACAAAGTTGGCCTCCGATTAACACATGCTGTGCAACAATAACTTTCTGTATAAGATAACGTTCAGTCTTGTGAGACCATTACAATCCAAGCACAGGGGAGCCAAGACACTATATGATTTTTACAATATCTTTTGAATGCATCATTAGTTCAAAATAAAACATAAATAAAAAAAGTAAAGAAATCCCTTAATAAAAGGAGGTGGGCCGGGTGGTGGTGGTGCACACCTTTAATCCCAGCACTCGGGAGGCAGAGGCAGGTGGATCTCTGTGAGTTTAAGGCCAGCCTGGTCTACAAGAGCTAGTTCCAGGACAGGCTCCAAAGCTACAAAGAAACCCTGTCTCGAAAAACCAAAAAAAAAAAAAAAAGAGGTGAAGTCAGAGGTTCATACAAGTTCAGGAGGAAGAACCAGCTCCCTTGGCGCCTTAGCCAATGCCTTCAAGCCCCCAGTTCTATGAAGCTGCTTTGCTCCAAAGACAGGAACCTTTTGTTTGGCTTTGCTTGTGGATGGAAGAATATCATTACTGGAGGAGTTTTTCAGTAACTTAGGGACATACTCCAAGAACAGCCTAGCCACTGGCCTGTTGCAACTCTGTTTCAGCAGAATTACTGGCTTCTTGAAGCCACCGCTGCAATCACTTCCCTTTTCAAAGTGTATAAAAAATCATACAGCCTAACTCATCAAAACTGAGATCGCCAAATCCTCAGAGCAGAGAGCAAAGGCCACAGTTCATTGAGGGTCACGTAGGCCAGATCACAGTGGCAGCCTAAACACCAAAGGGACAGATGGCCCGGCCTTTCATTGCTAAGCACCCTCCACAGGGCTTAATGCCTGATTGCAGAACGGGTGCGTGCAGGCTTAACTTGGAAAGGAAAGTCCAAAAACACTGTTGAGAAATTCCTTCATGACACCCATAGGATCCCTAGGAAGAACATTCTGGGGACTCTACTCAGACATCAACAAAAAAAAGGTAGTTATTAAAGGCCCCAAGAGCAACAAATCAAAGCCAGGCAGTTCATATTTCACTCAGCTTGCTAACATGCATAATGAGACTGGTTCAAAAATGTGCTCATCACTGCCAGAAA
Organism: Ondatra zibethicus; assembly: GCA_004026605.1. NCBI lineage: Eukaryota > Metazoa > Chordata > Mammalia > Rodentia > Cricetidae > Ondatra > Ondatra zibethicus. The sequence continues at coordinate 131,545 of PVIU01003086.1, forward strand.
GGTATTAACGTTTTTCATTTGCTGTGGTCATTAAAAATACCTGGAGCAACAGACAAAGCATCACAAGGCCTGGCTGCCAAGAAAACCTGTTATGGATCCCAGGCCAAGGAAACTGAGCCTGGCACTGTCCCTGACACACTGCAGCGTCTACACCAACAACCACAGTCAGTACACTTGGCCATTAGAAAAACAAGACCAGGCATGGTGGGAAACACTTGTAACCCAGTACTTGGGAGAGGGAGACAGGTAGCATCAAGGATCAGGGTCAGCCTTGGCTACATAGCAAGTTCAGGGTCCAACAGAGCTACACGAGACCTTGCATTTAAAATGAAAAAATCCCCAAAGAATTCCATTTTGGAATTGGCACCAAATTTCGCATAATTTCTTAAATGACCTTAAACATACTTCTGGCACTTTTAATCATGCATTTATACAAAATAAAAACATTATCCAACTCAGAAAGTTCTGAAGATGCTGTCTTGTGCAGTATTGAATATTTGAGCTAACTTTATTGAGACAGAATCTCTACATTACTCTGGCTGTTCTGGAACTCGCTCTGTAGACCAGGCTAGTCTCAAATTCAGAGATCCTCCTTCGTCTGCCTCCCAAGTGCTGGAGTTAAAGGCGTGCACCACCACACTGACTACTTATTTATTTTTGAGACAGGGTCTCACTGTGTATCCCTGGCTGGCCTCCAACTCACTCTGTAGATCAGGCTGGCCAAGACATCATGACATCACAGAGAGTCCACCTGCCTCTACCTTCCAAGAGCTGGGATTAAAGGTGTGTGGCGCCACCCCCAACCTCAGCCTAACTTTAATTCTTAGCAAAGAAAAACAAGCATATCATTCTCACTAGTTTGCAAATCTACCTGCACTTTAATAAGTGGTAAAATTACATGTAAACCAAAAAAAAAAGTTTTAAAATAAACTTCTTAGTAATTTATTGTTAAGGCTGGAGAGATGGCTCAACATTTAAGAGCACTTGTTGCTATTCCAGAGGACCCAGGTTCAATTAGTTGCCCCCACATGACAGCTCACAAATCTGTAACTCCAGTTCCAAGGGACCCAACACCGCTTCTGACCTCCATGGGCACCAGAAACTCATGTGGTACCCAAACATACATAAAGAAAAAGCACTTGTATACAGAAAATAAATAAATCTAAAAAATAAAATAAAGTGGAGAACTGAGAAAGATCTCTGATGTCAATTTAGCCTCCCAATGTACACTCATGAACATGTACAAACACACACACACACACACACACACACACGTTTTGCAGCACTAGGGTCTGGAGATTAAAACTAGGGCTTTATGCATGCCAAACAAGCTAACATCTAATAGGCTATATCCCAACCCTATGATATATATCATTGAGGGGGGAACACAAAACAAAACATAGCTTGAAGCAAGATAATGCCTATGATAGTTTTTCAGACAGATTGTCCCTTAGCACCATGGACTATCAGGAAACTAGACACTCCTTCACTGTTCCATGGGCTGCCACACCTGTCCTCCAGTAGCACGCAGACTATCATGACCTGAGTAAAAACGCTGATTGTGGGGAAAGAACAATAAAATTGTGCAATGGCTTGTGTAGCTCATAAACACAGTGGGTGCAGAAAGGAAATGAAATATGCTTCCCCTCCCCCAGGGCTCTGAGTTTCTGAGTCAGAGACAATTGAAAATAAAAATGAATCTGATTCTGTTTGTTTCAAATTTATGGGAGGTTTGAAATCCCCAGGATGGACAGAGCAAATAACTTGCAATGGCAATTCTACTGATCTGAAAGCAAAGGGTCATATATACATATACATAAACACAATTTTATATATATATATATATATAAATATATATATATATATATATATATATTCCCAGCACCTGATCAAAAATCTAAGTGTTGTGGTGTGTGTACGTGTGTGTGTGTTATTGTGCATGTGTATCCATGCATGTGGAGGCCAGAGGTCAACATGGAGTCTACCTTCTGGGAATCCAAACTCAACTTCTCATTCTTTCACATCAAGTCCTCTACTGTCTAAGCCACCTCCCAAGTCCCCTTTCCTTTTTTGCACAGGCTGGCTTGGAACTTACCCTGAATTCCTGATCTTTTTGCCTTTACCTCCCAAGTGCTGGAATTATAGGCCTACATCACCATGGCAAACTCAAAAACATTCTTTTAAGCCAAAAAGATCTAGCATTCAAAATTAAGCATTTTGATCTAAAACACAGTTTACACATGTATATTTGTGTACCACATTTGTGCCTGGTGCCCACAGAAATCAGAAAAGAGTATTAGAGCCCCTGTAACTAGAGTTACAGATGGTTATGAGCTGCCACATAGGTGCCAGGAATCAAACTGGGTCCTGGCAAGAGCAGCCTGTGCTCTTAACTGCTGAGCCATCTAACCCATAAGCCATTATCTCTAGCTGTTTTGATCTGTGCAGCCCTGGCTGTCCTGGAACTTGCTCTGTAGACCAGGCTGGCATTGAACTTAGAGATTCACCTGCCTCTGCCTCCCGAGGGCTGAGTGCTGGGATTAAAGATGTGCGCTACCGCTGCCTGGCTCCAGCTTCTATCTTGTCATGTGTTTAGCTTGTGTCCTTCTTGGGAACTTCCTGATACTCATTATCTACTATTCTCTCTCTCTCTCTCTTTCACACACACACACACACACACACACACACACACACACGCACACGCGCACACACACACACACACACACGAGGGAGAGAGAGAAAAGAGCACCTGAATCTACCCCCTTCATTCATTTGTCATGTCTCAGCTTGAGAAGCATGAAGTCTTAGAAAAGTTCAGTTTGTTAGAAAAGTTCGGTTTGATCCTGGTTAATCTCTTCCTGCCCCAGGAAACTTAGAATATTTCTTTTATAATGTGTGTGTGTTACTGTGGTACATCTCCAACTCAAAGCATTCTATGCGTGCTCATTTTCTGCCAGATCAACTTTATGACAGTGTCCCATAAACTGTACACAGTGAACACTCAAATATAGCTGAAATGGGCACAAGGGTTTTTTCGTTGTTGTTTTTTGTTTGTTTGGTTTTTGGTTTTTCAAGACAGGGTTTCTCTGTGTGGTTTTGGAGCCTGTCCTGGAACTCACTCTGTAAACCAGGTTGGCCTCGAACTCATAGAGATCCACCTGCCTCTTCCTCCCCAGTGATGGGATTAAAGAAAGGCGTGTGCCACCATTGCCCCTGCCTTGGGCACAAGATTTTTTTTTTTTTCGAGACAGGGTTTCTCTGACTGTAGCTTTGGATCCTGACCTGGAACTAGCTCTTGTAGACCAGGCTGGCCTTGAACTCACAGAGATCTGCCTGCCTCTGCCTCCCCGTGCTGGGATTAAAGGAGTGAGCCACCACCACCTGGCTGGGCACAAGATTTTAAGGAGCATGTCTCTGGACAAAAAAATTAGTATGATAACTCGGTCTCCTTGTTCCAGATCCTAAGTTTATTCCTGACCTACCATCACCAACCAATCCTACAGCAAGAGTGAGCAAAAGCTTGTCCCTAAAAATATATATATTTACATCTGGGCATGACCGTATATCAGTAATTAAAGGACTCAGAAGGCTAAAGCAGGGCATCACAGTGAGCTGAAATTCAGCCTGGGCTATAGAACAAGATCCTGTCTTAAAAAACAAGAACAAAATCAGGCAGTGGTGGCGCACGCCTTTAATCTCGGCATTCAGGAGGCAGAGGCAGGAGGACCTTGGAGTTCAAAGCCACCCTGGTCTACAAGAGCTAGTTCCAGGACAGCTAGGGCTGTTACACAGAGAAACCCTGTCTCAAACAAACAAAACAAAGAACAAGGTGGGTGTGGTCCAAAATACCTTAAATCCCAGCAGTTGGGAGGCAGAAGCAGGTGGATTTGAGTTCAAGGCTGGCCTCAAACTCAGGAGCTCTAGAACAGGCAAGGCTACCTAGAGAAACCTGTCTCAAAACCACCCTCTACTCCCCAAAAAAAGAACAAAAGAACGTCTTTTACACTGCATGGCCTGCACCACCTCCAAGACTGGTCCCTGTAGTCTAACTGGGTTCAAATATGAGATGTTTGAGACAGACGCCCACAACAACCAACCAGGCAGCACCGGGTTTTCCAGCTGAGCCAAGCAGATGTGAGACAAAGATAGTTATAGTGTTCTGTTGTTTACAGCAAACACTACTGACTCTCTCCACAAAGCAGAATCTTAACACAAAGAACAAAGGCACAATAATTTCTCAAAGCGGAACAAATCTTAAGGTCATGGTTCCTTGACTTAGACAAAAAGTATCACAGTGCACACAGACCATATTCGGCTCAGAAGAAAATGGTCTCAGTTAAGTCTTATAGATTAGCCCAAGGAATAAACTTTTCTTCCTGAAGTCTAGATTAGACTTATTTCTTGCAATTCCCCTATGAATCTGTATTATTCCTTTTCACCCCTGCATTTAGTAGGGGACTATTAAGGTAAATTATAGCTTTAATTTGCATTAATTTACTTGAAGTTTTGCATCAATTTACTTCTTATCGCTATTTTTGTTGTTGTTTGTTTCTGGGTTTTTTAATTTTATTTTTGTTTGTTTTTTACATGGGGTCTCATCACCCAGGCTGGCCTTCAACGTGCTATGTAGCTGATCTTGAACTTCTGATTCATGTGCCTGTGAGTCTCAAATACTAAGATTACAGGCTTGTGCCACCATGCCTGACTGCCACATCATTTTTTAAGACTTTCTTAATGTACACATCTATACATTCACAAAAGTAGAGAACACCAGCTAAGCTCTGTGAATCAACTACCAAGATTTAGTGAGGTCAACAGAAAACCAGCAATTTTCACCAATGAACTAACACACGTCTCCTGAATGCTCAACCTATGATCATTCTAAAACGTATTCCACTTCAGAGATAAATCACATGAATGGTCAGCACCTACTTTCTGATTATTTAGTTAGGAGTCAGCATTTTTTGTGCATGTTATAGTCTAAAAACCTAAGTCCCGTGAAGGAGCTTACAAACGAGATTGGGAGCACATCATACAAAGAGCATGGACTTCAACATCAATTTTGAGTGAGATGCGTGGTAAATTTCGGGATACTTAAGAAACCCTGTAGATCCCAACTCAGCTATCTTGTCGATCTAGCCCCTCCTTTTTATTTTTTATTTTTTTAATATTTTTTATTTCATTTTATTTTATTTAATGTGTGCGTATATGTATGGGCACATGCATGCCATAGACAGCATATGGAAGTCAGAGGACAACTTGCAGGACCTGGTTCTCTCCTTACACCATGTGAGACCCAGGGATCCAACTCAGATCAGCAGGCTTGGTGGCAGGTGTCTTTACGGGCTGAGCCATCTCAACAGCCCAGGTCCTCCTCATGGCAACCACTTAGGTTGTATTTTAAAACTTCTCACAGTGATTTCTGGAGTCTCTCAGATGTTCCAAAAATATCTCCTGGTCGTGTTACAAGTCTAGAATTAGTCATGACCACTTCAGAACAAAGTCAACACCTTGGTTAATGCCAGGTCCTTCCATCCCTGGCTCCTGTCTGCCTGCCATCCTCCCCATGTCTCATACCCACTATCTGTCCCATCATGCTGCTGTTCTGCACTTGCCCCTGCATCTGCCCCTCTTCCTCTACCTGCTCCTACAATGCAAGTAAAACACAGATGTGCCGAAAACCCACCGGGACACTTCCCGTGATGCTTTGGTGGCTTAGTGTTCCCCTCTGGGTTCTCATGACAGAGATTTCCAGAAATTTAACACACACTTATTGTTATTGCTCCCCTTGCCCAAAGACAAAGCAGAATGGTGGCCAGCAGAAAATACACATAAGCGTGCACATGTCTGAATAAATGTCTAATCTTTTTTTTTTTTTTTTTGGTTTTTCGAGACAAGGTTTTTCTGTAGCTTTGGAGCCTATCCTGGAACTAGTGGCTGGTCTCGAACTAACAAAGATCTACCTGCCTCTGCCTCCCAAGTGCTGGGATTAAAGGCGTGCGCCACGACCACCCGGCTTAAATGTCTAATCTTTAATATGACCATCAGCCTCTCTTGGGAGAGTCATTTACTAACACGTGAGTTCATTAACCATTTTTTTTAAAAAAAAATAGAAATCTATAGCTTGCAGGATCAGGTGACTTTAAATGCCAACTGTAAACGTAGGATGTCAATTAGATGTGACAAGACTTGTGCCTTTTTCTTTTCTTTTTTCTTTTTCTTTGGTTTTTCGAGACAGGGTTTCTCTGTGTAGCTTTTGGAACCTATCCTGGAACTCACTCTGTAGACCAGGCTGGCCTGGAACTCAGAGACATCCACCTGCCTCTGCCTCCTGAGCGCTGGAATTAAAAGTGTGTGCCTTCTTTTTAGTACTGTGACCGTATTTTTCTCTAGTTAAGTCCACCCCAATTTTTTTTTATTTTTTATTTTTCGAGACAGGGTTTCTCTGTGTATCTCTGGCTGTCCTGGAACTTGCTCTGCAGACCAGGCTGGCCTCAAACTCACAGAGAGCCTCCTATCTCTGCATCCTGAGTGCTGCGATTAAAGGCGTGTGCCACCACTGCCCAGCTGACCACCTCAGTTTTCTACAGGGAAATCTGCTTTCCCAAGTGCTCAACATCATCCTGGGGGCTGAACACTTCTCTTCCCTCGGAAAAGTCCCGTTCCAAGACCAACTGTCTAGTCAGTCATTCTCACATTAAAGCCCGTGTGAATGTTAGGTGTGGAACTTCAGCTTTAATTAGAGGAATGAGTTGGTGCTCTCTTCCAACAAGTGTGGTTAGCAGCATGGTTTTAAAATACAATCACAAGGGGCTAGAGAGTTGGCTCAGAAGTTAAGAGCATTTGCTGTTCTTGCATTTGCTGTTCTTGCAGAAGACCCAGGATCAACCTCAGTACCCACATGGTAGTTCACAAACATCTGTAACTTCTGGAGAATCCAACAACCTCTTTGGACCTCCATAGGCACCAAACATGATCATGGTGCATAGACATCCATGCAGGCAAAACAGTCATACGCATAAAATTAATTCTAAAAAAAAAACCCATATATTTACAAGCTGCACATGGTAGCACATTTCTGAACCCCAGTATTTAAAAGAACAAAGAGCATTACCACAAGTTTGAGGCCAGCCTGGTCTACATCATGAGTTCTAGGCCAGCTAGGACTACAAAGCAAAACTTGTCTCAAAAACTCCATTCCCAAAGAAGAGTTGGGGAACAAGGGTGATAATTCATTTAGCAGGGTTCTGGAATGGTAACACACACAGTTCCAGCACCGGAGGACTGGAGAAGAGGATCCCTGGAGCCCCTACTCCTACAAATTGTCTTCTCTGCCATTCGCACACCTGCACTCACACTTGCATACACACACACACACACACACACACAAATTTCACAAACTCTTTGCTGTGTCTACTCCCAGAATGTGGAGGGGGTGTTAGACTTCAAAACTGGGTCACAAAAGTACAGTGGTTCCTATCATCCCACCTCCCTTATTTCCCTTATGAGGGAAGACAGCTACCAACAGAAAACAGGAAAGATTTCGGGGGCATCGAGGACACTAGCCACTGGCCTTTTGAGTCAGTTGCCTTGGATTTAGATCCCCTCAACCTAGTGAGAGCCAGTGGGCCATCATCACCTAGGTAGACTACGTCTGATTCCCAGCCCACAGAAAGTGCTGACTCGTAAATGTTGTTTTATTTTATGCATTTAGTTGGACAAGATCTCATGTTGTAGCCCAGGCTGACCTCAAACTCAGAATTCTTATGTCTCAGCCTCAATTTCCAGATTCGAGGTATGCCCCACCACACCTAGCATAAAGATTGTTTTAATCCATTAAATTTTGTGTTTCTTTGTTACAAAGCAATTGATAAGCAGCACAAGGAGGCAGTGGAAAATGCCAGTATGGAAGAAACAGCCCAGCTCCTGAAAGGCTGAGACAGGAACACTGCTTCCAGTTCAAGGCAGCAGGAGGAGACAGTGATCGGATTAAAGGAACAAGCAGCAGAGAGAACTGTGAGGGTGAAGAATGAAGACATCCCCATCACCTCCCATGACGTTACCCACCACACTGCCTTGGCCCTGAACTTGAAGAATATGAACTGATTCTCACTAATTCCCTGGTGAGAGCGACAGAATTTAAGGAACTGCACGAGATTAGCAGCAGATGTCCTCTTGAGCCCAGGGTCCCTCAGGTAGGTCACTCCCTATCGCTCTGGGTCAGCACTGCGACCTCCAGGGAACACACACGGGTGAGCACAGATTTGTTTCGGCGAGTTCGGCGCGCCCGGGGGTGCCAGGCCCCACGAATGACCCTGCTACTCTGGGAGCTCAGGCGGGGCCGACCCGAGCTGTGCGCCGCTCTCCAGGTGGCCGGACCCGCTCCAGGCCCCCACTAGCTCCCGGCGATCGAACGCAGCCGGCTTCGGCAGGAACGAGATCGCGCGTGAGAGTTACCTAGTTGGCTCTCGACCCGCTCTCGGACGCGTCCGGGAGATCCTGCTCCTCAGCAAGTGGTCCTGGACTGCCAAAGGTGGCTCAACTGCGGTCCCTGGAGTCCGGGATCCACATTCCAAGCAGCCGGGGTGGAGAGCAATGGAGCAGAAGGACGAACCGTGTCGGACAGTGGCGCCCTTCCCCGGCCCGCCCGGGCCCGCCCCGGCCTGGAGGGCAGCGTGCCACGCCCCCACAGGGCCCGCCCCAGACCTGCCCTGCAAGCAAGCCCCGCCCCAAAGAGGCTATGGTTTCCTACTTAGTCCCGCCCCACCAGTGCTGTCACTTCCTGTCGGCGGAAGGGGCGTACCAGCGTGACCTAGTCAAGCTACCTGAGTCAATTGCTTAGCAACGTGAATGTGGCGTCCGGTGTTGCTCCTTTCCAGCAAAGAGCGACTAGTGCTGGAGCCGAGCATTTTGACATGGTACTGCTATGATAGCTTGGGTCTCATGCTGCACTACTGACCCCAGAAAACTGTGAAGGGAGACATCGGTCACCTGACCAGCAGGAGACCCTCTCTAAGGGTTCTTTTTTCTAGACTGCAAATCATTCATTCCATGCACTTACTGTCCGCGGCATTTTCTTCCTTCTACGCACAGGCACGCACACAGACACGTAGAGAAGGTCAAAGGACAACTTTGCAGTTGGTTCTCTTCTTCCACCTTCATGTGGGTTCCTGGGATCAAACGTTGGTTACAAGGCTTGCACAATTGCTTAGCAAGGACCTTTACCCACTGAGTCTTCTTATCTCCATTGTTTTTGCGATAGGGTCTAATATAGCTCAGGCTGGCCTTGAATTTGAAATCCTTATTCTGAAATATACCTCCTGCCATTACAGGCGTGTGACATTACACTATTACACTGGTTTTATGCAATGCTATTGTTACTCTAACTCAGGGCTTTGTTCTTGGTAAGTAATGCACTCTACCAATTCAGGTATATCTCTTCTTTTTTTCTTTTTCTTTCTTTTTTTTTTTTTTTTTTTTTGAAGGTGGAGTTGTCATTTATCCCGGGTGGCCTTGCATTTTTGCTTATTTGTTTATTTTGGTTTTGTTTTTCAAGCCAAGTTTCTCTGTATAGCCCTGAACTCACTTTGTAGACTAGGCTGGCTTCTAACTTAGAGATCTGCCTACCTCTGCCTCCTGAATGCTGGAATTAAAGGTGTATGTCACCACTACCTGACTAGCTTTTTTTCTTCTGGTCTTTCTAGACAGGGTTTCTCTGTGTAACAGCCCTGGTTGTCCTGAAACTCCCTTTATAGACCAGGCTGACCTTGAACTCAGAGATCCACCAGCCTCTGCTCCCAGAGTGCTGGGATTAAAGGTGTGTGTCACTACTGCCCAGCTGCCTTGCATTTTTTATATGTATCTAGGGCTAGCCTTGAACTCCTGGTTTTCTTGCCTCTATCTTTTATTTGCTGGGCAACACCACAGTTAGTGATTTTGGTGGGGAGGGTTATACTGAGAGCTAAACCCATGTCCCAATGCATGTTAGGTAAACATTCTATCACTGAGCTATATCCCCAGCCCCCAATGCATTTAAAGTTGTTAATCTACTCATTGCTGATGGTGCAGCCTCATTCCTATGGTAGTTGTTTGGATGGGGGAGAGCTGTCCTGCCAGATTTTGCTCCTCCTGGGATCTCATCTAAGAAAGGGTTAGGATAATAATCAATATGTGCCTTCAGTTAAAGGGGACAGACAGACAAAAAATGAAGGCAGAAATACTAGGCTCTTAGCCTATTTTAGCTTACCCTGTGGGCCCAAGTGAGGAGTCAAAACATTTTAACAAAAACAGCTGATATGGGCTTGTTGTAGTATGTATCTAAGTGCCACTGCCCCTAAATATCTTGTTGCTCAAATTTGTCAAAAAAATTTGTTTAGTTGTTTGATTTTTTTTGGTTTTTCGAGACATTGTTTTTATTTTTTTAAAAGTTACTTTTTCTTTTCTTTTTTATGGTTTATATTAACTTTATTTTATGTGCATTGGTGTGAAGGTGTCAGATCCCCTGCAACTGGATCTTCAGACAGTTGTGAGCTGCCATGTGGGTGCTGGGAATTGAACCTGGGTTCTCTGGAAGAGCAGTCAGTGCTCTTAACCACTGAGCCATCTCTCCAGCCCCTTTATTTTTATTTTCAAAATACTTTATTTTCAGTTATGTGTATGTCAGGGGAGAGTATATGTGTGTCACTGCATGTACTTCCAAGGCCAGATGAGGGTGTCAAATTTCCTAGAGCTAGGGTTTCAGGAAGTTGTGAGCTGCCGGACCTGGGTGCTAGGAACCAAACTCTGGTCCTCTGCAGGAGCAGTGTGCCCTCCTTACTACAGAACCACATCTTCAGCCTTTGTTTGGTTTTGAAACTTACTGGTTGTTTTTTTTTTTTTTTTTTAAAGGGTGCCAGCAGCTTGCTGCAGCTTGATGCAAGTCCCCGAGACCACATGGTCTCCTGGTCTCCTGGTCCCCATGTGCGCTGCGGTGGGCGGGCGGCAGGGCTGTGCGGCAGTATGGGACAGACAAAAGAGAGACGGATAGGCGCGCCATGCAGTGAAACATTTATTAGATGGATGATTGAGGGAGAAGAAAAGAAGATAAAGAGATAGAGAGAGAGAGATATATAGAAAGAGAAGGGGGGAGAGGGAAGAGAAGTGGCTGCTGCTCCCGTGAGAGCAGAAGAGGAAGAAGGGGAGAGAATTGGGGTCAGAGGCTGGAAGCTGGAAGAGAGTGGGCATGGCCTGTCTCTTAAGGGCATAGGCCAATAAGAGGCCAATACTACACTGGTAATTTGCCAACACAAAGACATAGCTCTTGCCTAGAAAGGGATAAGAGATTTTTTTATTCTCGAGTCAAATATGCAAGTGACCATGGCACAAGAATATAGAATCAAGTTGCCCCTTGTCTTAGTTAGGGTTCTATTGCTGTGAAGAGATCCATGAACACAGCAACTTTTATAAAGGAAAACATTTTATTGGGGCTGTGTGAGAGCCAAAGTTACATTTTAAGTTTTAATTAGTATGCCTTAGAGATCCATGAAACAACAAAAAAATTGCCTCTGACCTGCAAGCCCCTTGCCCAAGAACAGACAGTTCCTGAAATGCTGGAAGCTATTGTTTATGGGAGATAACAAGCCACCTGTTTTCACTCCCTTGGTTTGACCATTCTGCACCAAATGTGCTGGATCACATGTGGGCAGGAGGTTCAGAGGCAGAAATATGCCAAGATGTATGCTTGCCCCTGGTTGCATGTAGGCTGGAGGTAAGAAGTCAGGATGTATGCTTGCCCCTTGTTGCATGTAGGCTGGAGGTAAGTCAGGATGTATGCTTGTTCCTGATTGGACCTGATGGGAAATATTTAAGCTGCTGCAAAACTTGATTGGGGCCATCTGCTGGAAACCCAAAGATAGACCTGGCCAGAACCCATACATCTGGTCAGTATTTCATTAAAACTTGCTTCAAATTGTTGGGCCAAAAGTATCTCAGGGCCTATACCTCAAGGCCTGTAGGACAGAGAAAAGCCTGGCTCGAATTTGAGGGAACTGAGTGAGGATGAGACAGCAAAATCTAGGTAGATGCCCCTCCAGCCAGAGGGAGGGCTTGACTGTCTCTCATTGGCTGGAGGTACCCCTGTAGCACACAATGTCACTTAAGCTATATAAGCCGACACTCACAGTAATAAACTTAGTTTCTGACTTGACTCCCTATCACGTCTGATTGTCCTGTGTCGTAGGCTGTGGAACAGTACTCACCTTTCCCTGGGGAATAAGGAGGCCTGGCACAAATTTGGCTTTAAATTGTGGTAGTGATCTTATTCTCGACAAGCGGGATTAACAACTGGCTCACAGTTCAGAGGTGTAGACCATTATCATCATGGTGGGGAGCATGGTGGCGTGCAGGGTGGCATGCAGGCTGACATGCCAAAGGTAGCTGAGACTTCTACATCTGGATTGGCAGGCAACAGGAAGAGCAAGTAAGACACTATCCTGGCTTGAGCATCTGATACTTCAAAACCCGACCCAGTGACAGACTTTCTCCAACAACTCACCTACTCCAACAAGGTTACATCTCTTATTGGTACCACTTCCCATGAGCCTATGAGGGGTCATTTTGTTTCAAACCATCATGTCTCAACATTCTTGTTGAATACTATGTCCCAATCTGGGAAAGATTTTTATGAAGTTTTAATATTTATTATTTTTCTTTTTGGACAGGGTTTTTCTACATAACTGCAGCTGTAATGGAACTCACTCTGTAGACCAGGCTGGCCTTGAATACACAGATGTAGTTGGAATTGTCTTTGGACTGCCATCCAGCTCCCAAATAAAGACAAAGAGACTTATTATTAATTATGAATGCTTGGACTTAGCTTAGACTTGTCCCACTAGCTCTTTTAACTTAATTTTACCTGTTTCTATTTGTCTACATTTTGTCTCAGGGCTTTTTTAAATCTTTCTTTTATTCTCTGTGTCCTTTCCTGCTTCCTCCATGTCTGTCTATCTGGCCCTTGGCATCTCCCTGGCTTCTTTTTCTTTCTTATTTCAAGACTAAATTCTTCTCCTACTTACTCTCCCTGCCTGGAAGTCCCACATATACTTCCTCCCTCGCTATTGGCTGTTCAGCTTTTTTGGGTTTTGGTTTTTTTTTGTTTTTGTTTTTTGAGACAGGGTTTCTCTGTAGCTTTGGAGCCTGTTGTGGAACTAGCTCTTGTAGATCAGGCTGGCCTCGAACTCACAAAGATCTGCCTGCCTCTGCCTCCCGAGTGCTGGGATTAAAGGTGTATGCCACCACTGCCCGGCTGGCTGTTCAGCTTTTTATTGGACCAATTAGGTGCCTTAGTCAGGCAAGGTGAAACAGCAACACATCTTTACATAATTAAACAAATGCAACATATCCTTACATAGTTAAACAAATGCAGCACATCTTTGCATTTGACATCTGCCTGCCTCTGCCCCATGAGTGCTGAGACTAAAGGCGTGTGACACCATGCCTAGCTCATGAAATTTTTATAGTTAAAATACAAAGTCATGGGGGCTGAAGAGATGGCTCAGCGGTTAAGAGCATTGCCTGCCCTTCCAAAGGTCCAGAGTTCAATTCCTAGCAACCACATGGTGGCTCACAACCATCTGTAATGAGGTCTGATGCCCTCTTCTGGCCTGCGGACAGAATATTGTATACATAATAAATAAATAAAAAAAAGAGTCAGAGACAGGCTGGAGAGATGGCTCAGTGGTTAAGAGCACTGACTGCTCTTCCAGAGGTCCTGAGTTCAATTCCCAGCAACCACATTGATGGCTCACAACCATCTGTAATGAGATCTGGCACCCTCCTCTGGCATGTGGGCATACACGGAGGCAGAATGTTGTATACATAATAAATAAATCTTTAAAAAAAATAAAAAAATAAACTTAAAATGTTATTTAAAAAAAATACAAAGTCATAAATTGAGGCATATATGGTTCACTATGTAGCCTTGGTTGGCCTGTGACCCTGGCTAGCTTGGAACTCCCTATGTAAGCCAGGCTGGTTTCTAAGTCACTTATAGGTCAAACTCAGATGTAGGCAATGAATAGGCAGGCCTAAGAGGACTAAAGATAGCTCATGATAATTTGGCTCTAGATCAGCAACATTCTAACACTCCGTATTCAGGAAGCTCTTTTTTCTTCTTCCTTCCTTCCTTCCTTCCTTCCTTCCTTCCTTCCTTCCTTTCTTCCTTCCTTCCTTCCTTCCCTTTCTTTCTAGACAAGGGTTCATGTAGTCCAGGCTGGCCTTGAACTATGTAGTTGAAGATGAACTTGAACTTTTGATCTTCCTGCCCCTACCTCCCAATTGCTGTAATAACATGTGAATACCACTATGCCTGGTTTTATGCTGTGCTGGGGGTAGAACCCAGGGCACACTAGGCAAGGACTCTATCAACTAAGCCACATCCTCAGTCCCTCCCCTTTTTCCTTTCATACAGTCATAATCAGTAAATTGGCTTTGTAGAATCTTTAGCATAGGTGTGGGCTTTTCTGGAAACTTGAATTTATGTCATCTGTCACCTCCTAGTGTAAGATCAGACTGGAACATTCTGATTGAGGGACCAGAGCAAGGAATAGTTAAACAGCCATGCCTTTAGAGAAAAAAAAGTTCATTAAGAGACAAAAGAGGAAACAAAAGTATCAGAATAGAGCCGTTTGTGTCATCCCTCTCAAAAGCAAGTGAGCAGAGCCAAGGGAAATCATTAACAAGGGAGTTGTAGATCGGAGAAATGGCTCAGAGTCTGTTCCTGCATAGGATTCAGGTTTGGTCTCCAGTACCCACATGGAAGCTCATAAACATTTGTAACTCCAGTTCCATGGGAATTGGAATATATAATAATACAAATATTGTACTATTGCGAGTCTTTGTGAAGTGGAAACTCCAACCACATAAACATTCAGAGAAAGAGAGAACTCTTTAATAAATATATGGGTTAGTTCCTCAAAAGGTCTAGTCTCATGCTGGAAAATTTTAGTTTATATAGGGTAAGTAGCATTGTCACAAATTTGTGACATTCTAGGGTGGTCTTTTCATCCTTGTCTCAAAAGAAATCCTTAGCTTAAACTTTGTGGATCCAACCCCTACCTCCCGAGATTATAGGCATGAATTGCCCGGCCCAGTTTAGTATATTTTATTTGTTTCCACTATAGTTTCATTAGAAAATAGAATTTGCGGGGTGGTAGTGGTACATGCCTTTAATCCTAGCATTTAATCCCAGCACTCGGGAGGCAGAGGCAGGAGGATCTCTGTGAGTTCGAGGCCAGCCTGGTCTACAGAATGACTTCCAGGATAGCCAGGACTGCTTCATAGAGAAACTCTGTGTTGAAAAACCAAAAAAAAAAAAACCAGAAAGGAAGAAGAAAGAAAAGAAGACAATAGAATTTGATGTTTTAGCGATCAGGGTTGGAGTTTTGATCTAGCCTCTAGGACAATTTGTGACCGCCCACCTAGCGACTCTGGTTTGTCCAAACTACATCTCCCGGCAGGCCTTCTAACATCGTCGACGAACTTCCTCCCAGCATTCCCCGCGGCGGGAAAGCGCCGAGCGGGCTTCAGGCCGACAGGACCATCTTTCGCTGCCGCTGTTCCCGCTTCTGCCGTTGAGTTGTGAGGAGCTTCGCGGCCGTCCCCACTGGCCACCATGTCCGCCCAAGCGCAGATGCGGGCCCTGCTGGACCAGCTCATGGGCACGGCTCGGGACGGTGAGTCTGTGCGGCCGTCCAGGCGCAGGGCGGGGGCGGGAGTAAGGCGAGGCCGCCTGGCAGCCTGAGGCGAGGGCCGTGACAGTGTGCGCCTGCGCGGGGCGCCATTCCTTTTCCCCCCGCTCGCCGACCCCAGGCTCTGGGCCTTTGTCTGATCCGCTTGGCTTGCGAGGCTACTGCGGCCGCCGTGTCCTTCTCGTCCGGGCGGCCTCCTTTCTGAGAGTCCGATCCGACTGTGGGGCTCTGTCCCCCTCCCATTTTCCGTCATGCGAATTCTTCTTGGTCGGCACCGCGGTTCGGCGCCGCCCGGCGTGCTGGAGCGTCGGCGGAGGGCTGGAACCAGCGCGGCTCCCGGGCGCTGGCTGCCGTGTGGCAGAATTCCTCTGATACTCGGAGGAGGAGAAGCGACCCCCGAGGAGCTGGACGGGTTTCGAAAACCCCGGGCGTTCCTGCTCCGTACGGTTGCAAGGGAAGCCGTAAATGAGCATTTCTAACGTGGGTTCCTCCGTGCACTTTCCTAGTCTTCCCACCCCTCATTCCCCAGCCTTCCAGACTAGCCTTGGTTTAGTCAGCTCTTGGCATTCTTTAGGTAGGTGTGTAGGGAGGCGTGCAAGATCATGGTGGTGTCTCAGGAGAAAGCAGTTGCATCCCAGCAAAGCTAGATCCCTGCTGTGGTTGGTGTTTTCATTTTTACTAAAGTAATGAAGTTGTAATTTCACACTGGCACATTTCGCAGGGCTGTGCAGATTCTTTGCACCTTATTTCATAGGTCAATAAGTGCTTTTAGCTTTCTTTGTATGTTGAGTTGCTTTTGAATTGCTTCCCATATTTTTATTTCATACAAACTGAACAATTGTGGCCCCTCTATTTTATTTATAAAGGTTCAGTGTATCTTTGCCTGCCTACATCAATCTGCAAGGGAGTTGCAGAAAAGCCTCATGTTCATCGAGCCGTGAGTCACAACCAATTTCTAAGCTGTTATAACAAAAAAGTGTTTGCTTTTTTTCCACAAGTAACTTTAAAAGTGTAGTTTAGAAAGAAAACATTTTCAGTAAAAAGACACTACATTAATCCTGGATGCTTGCAAATCCTGAAATATATTCCTCCTTGACTATTACACAGCACTGTGTCCTCTACACAGATTAGCCTTAAAATTTGTCACATACCACTTTGCCTTTACTTTTATGTATCATTCCCCCTGACTTCCTTACTGCAGGTGTGGGCAAGAAAACTTTTCCTTTAAAACTTTTCAACAGCGGGCATAAAATTCTGCAGCTGAGTTCTTGAAGAATGCAGATGGGTACAGTATATGTTGGAGTTCACAGTGTGTATTGACTAACCTGATTCCTTTTTGCTTTCTTTGGTATTGTCTTGTTAAAAGTGACTCCCAGGTGCCAACTTTCCTTTGTAAGGGTGGGGATGAAAGGGGCATACAAGAAAAGGTCTAGAGATATTTAAGAGTCAGTGTGATAGAACTTGAAAACTTTCTCCTTCCTCTTGGCAGTTTTCGATAATAAAACACTGCCTATTTGACTGCAACAAAAAGATGAATAAATAGCTTTGGTTGGTGGGAATTGCCAGCTCTAAGTCCTATGTCGTAGATTACCTGCTTCTTAGTTCCCATGCCCACACTGATTTGGGCTGATTCCTTTTGGTACTCACTCTTACTTCTGACTCCTTGACTTAATGATGGAGTTAGATGTGATTAAGTGTGCGTCTTCATAAAATACTTAGCTTGAAAAAAATCTGTATTCCAATTGTCAGTATCTTTAGATCAGCTTCTTAGTGTGTGTGATGGGGAGAATACAGAAATGCTAGTCTGCAAATCATCCGAGTGTATTGTTTTGCCAGATAGCCTTGTGTAGTTAATGAGATACTACTTTATTTAAAACCACAAATGAATTTCAGGAGATGAAACCAGACAGAGGGTCAAGTTTACAGATGACCGTGTCTGCAAGAGTCACCTTTTGGATTGCTGCCCACATGACATCCTTGCTGGGACGGTAGGTGCATTCCAGAACCTTATGGATTACTCAGGGTGGGGTGGGACAGTAGATGTAATATTTTTCTTTAACCCAAGAGTAATGTTTTATTTTTTTAAATTACATAATAGGGGCTAGCGAGGTAGCTCAGTAGTTAAGAGCATTTGTTGCTCTTGCGGAAGACCAGTGTTTGATTCCCAGTACTCACATGGTGGCTTACCAACATCTGTAACTCCATTTCCAGAGGATCTGACAGCCACTTATAAACGCGGGGCAACTACATTCATGTGCACATACCCCTACACAGGCACATACATAATTTTAAAATAATAAAAATAAACCTTAAAAATTAACGTTTAAAAACATAGCTTTTAGGATTGGAATTGCTGAAACACCCACTTTATTCTGTGTATAAAGAATTACAGGGGGGCTGGAAAGATGGCTCAACAGTTAAGAGCAGACTGCCCTTCCAGAGGACCCAGGTTCAATTCCCAATGCCCACATGACAGCTCACAACTGTTTGTAACTCCAGTTCCAGGGGATCTGGCATCCTCACACAGATATACATGCAGGCAAAACACCAAGGCACATAAAAACAAATAAACCTTTTTTTAAAAAAAAAAAAGAAAAAAAAAAGAATTATAGGGCTTGAGAGATGGCTCAGTGGTTAAGAGCACTCACTGATTGTTCTAGAGGACCCAGGTTCAATTCCTAGGACCCATACGATAGCTCACAACTGTCTTAACTTCAGTCCCAGGGTCTCTTTGGGCACCAGGCATGTACATGGTATACAGACATACATGCAGCCAAAATATCCATCCATCCACATAAAAATGTGAACAAATCACAGGAGAATTGGTGTCCATCTTTTATCTTCAAAAAGTTCTTTGAGTATTTCACCCACACATACAATGTATTTTAGTCACATTTTTCCCTGTACTCCATTCTTAGTAGATGTGATTTTTGAGTGTCTCATGGGACACTTGGAGAGGGAACTGTGGAGGAAGTGAATGTTTTTCACGTAGAATTTAAATTTTCCTTAATATGCAAAGTCTGTTACTCTTCACATTATAGGTTGTTGGTAAAGTTTTTGAGTTATGAAACATTTCACTAGTATGAAATCTATATAACAGGTCTTTTTGAAAATTTGGTTGATTTTCCTTAATTTCAAGTTATTCTAGCATATTTTCATTCATACATACACATGTACACACTTAATTTTATTTGTGTGTAGACCTGAATACATGTCTATAGATGGAAGAAAAATTCATTGGCTCCCCTGGAATTGAAATTAAAGGTGGTTATGAATCTTGCTTATATAGGTGCCAGGAACTGAACTTAAGTCTCTGAAAGAGCAGTAAATACTCTTAATTGCAGAAATATGTTTTCTTCTTTTTTTTAATATGTATGTATGAGTGCTCTATCTGCATGTATGCCTTTATGCCAGAAGAGAGCATCAGATCCCACTATATATGGTTGTGAGCCATCATGTGGTTGCTGGGAACTGAACTCAGGACCTCTGGAAGAGCAGCCAATGTTCTTAACCTCTGATAGTGGGTGTCATCCTCTTATCACGGGTCTCCTAGTCCCTTTTTTGTTTGTTTGTTTGTTTTGAGACAAGGTTTCTCTGTATAGCCCTGGCTGTCCTGGGACTTGCTCTGTAGACCAGGCGATCCTCCAACTCACAGATCTGCCTGCTTCTGCTGCCTCCTGTGTTCTGGAATTATAGTGTGCCTCACCACCACCTGGCGAGACAGTTTTACTTAGTCTAAAGCTCATTGTACCCAGAGTTTATGGAGTTTTGACTGGGTTGACAATCAGTAAAACAGTACTGTGGTTATAGATATGTTACCTTGCCTGGGTAATTAAATGGGTGCTGGGTTCTGAACATTCATGTTTGAGCAGCAAACATTCTTGCCAACTGAGCCATTTCTCCTGCCAACCCTACCCACATTTTGTGTATGAGTCAAGGTCATATGCTGACCTTAAAATCACAATACTGTACAATCTGGGCCTGAACTTCTGATCTTCCTACCTCTCCTTGTGATTTTGTTAACTTGCACTTTGATTTAATGCCATGAGTTTTAGGGTAAAAATTTCCTGTTGCTGTTTAGACAACCAGAACAGGAGATATCTGCACAGTCCTGTACTCAGGATTAACATAAACATTACAAACTGTAGTGATTGTCACACATGTGATTAGAATACATAATAATACATTGTGACTAATCTTATTAACAGCACACCACTTTTAGTGATAAAGCCTCAGAAACCAAAAAAAGAAAATGTTGGCCTACAAAAGAGTTCCACAATAGCCTGGAATGTGATATAACAAAGGTTTATTTATTTGGGGATAAGCTCACAGTAAGGGTACTGATCTGCAGTCCTCTGCCTGCACTGGAAACTGGAACCAAATCCCCCAGCCAAGAGAGCCCTGCACGCTTTTTTGTCTGCATTTATGAGACCATGCCCAAAGTAGATCGGTATCTTAAAGACTATTAGCTGAAGGAGTTCCCACAGCACTGCCCAATACAAAACTATATACAATAAGAGCAAATATCAGGTATTGTCCAGGGAAAGGAAGAGGCAAAAGCATACATAAAAATTAGAATTACAACCAGCATGCCCAACATCAAACAAGGAAACACATGTTAAATGTTTCCATAGTTATCCTATCTTAAAGAGTCTAAGTCTAGGTCGGGTAGTGGTGGTGCACGCCTTTAATCCCAAATCTCGGGAGGCAGAGGCAGGCGGATCTCTGTGAGTTCGAGCCCAGCCTGGTCTAGAAGAGCTAATTCCAGGACAGGCTCCAAAGCCACAGAGAAACCCTTTCTTGAAAAACAAAAAAAAAACAAACAAACAAAAAAAAAAAGCAGCAAACGTTCTTTACTGAGCCACCTCTCCAGTCCCTGTATTTTTCTTCCCTTCTTTGTTCTTGCTGTGGCAACACAAAAGACACTCCACTTGGAGCTTGTTTTCTTCTTGGCAAAACTGGCCTTTGGGCAAAGAACTGCCCCTGACCACTGACAAAATGCACGATATACAGACTAGACAAGCAGGATACAAGCAAAAAAGACTGTCAGACCTTGCCAAGAAAGGGTAAGATGGTTTTTCAGATTTTCCTGCCTCTGCAAAGTCTGTCAGATACTCTAGGCCTTAGCCAAAGTTGGATGCCCCACGTTACAAATGAGACTTTGGGTGATTACCCAGGTAGCTGGTTGTCTCTGTCATTTCCTGCACCCTTTTTTTTGGTTTTTCGAGACAGGGTTTCTCTGTGGCTTTGGAGCCTGTCCTGGAACTAGCTCTGTAGACCAAGCTGGTCTCGAACTCACAGAGATCCGCCTGCCTCTGCCTCCTGAGTGCTGGGATTAAAGGCGTGCGCCACCACTGCCCGGCTGTTTGCTGCTTTTATAGAGGATTCCAGTTAAGTTTCTAGCACCCACATGATGGTTTATAACTGTAATTGCAGTTCCAGGAGATCTGATTTGCCTTCTGACCTCTGAGGGCACCAGACAAAACACTCAAAAATATAAATTTTATTTTTTAAAATGGTTTTTTTTCTACGTGTGGCCTTGGCTGTCCTTGAATTCCCTCTGTAGACCAGGCTGGCCTTAAACTCAGAGATTCTCCTGCTCTGCCACCTGAGTGTTGGGATTAAAGGCATGGGCCACCACTGCCCAGCTAAATAAATTTTAAAAAATGCATTTCTAGGATATATCTTGCTTCTTTTTTGTTTATGTAATATGATCTCATGTTGCCCATGCTGACCTATGTAGGTGAAGGTGACCTTACATTCCTGACCCTCCCGCCTTTCCTTGCCCAAGGGCACCAATTAAAGAAATGTGTCAGTATGCCTGGCTTCATTTCTTTTGTTGGAGACTAGGCTACATAAGTCCAGGTTGGTCTTTAACTTAATATCCTGTTGCCCCTCAACCTCTTAACTGTTGAGATTATCATATGCCATTACACTTGATCCATTTCTTAATTTATTATCTGTAAAACTACATTGTTTCAGTGAAAGTTGAAATGCTAAATCATATTAACTTCATGCTTTCTATAATGAATAGGTGTTAATGTTTTAATTTTTTTTTTTTTTTATTTTCCACAGCGCATGGATTTAGGAGAATGTACCAAAATCCACGACTTGGCCCTCCGAGCAGATTATGAAATTGCAAGTAAAGAGAGAGACCTGTTTTTTGAATTAGATGTAAGATTTTTTTTTTTTTTTGGATGCTTGTTTATCCATGCTGCAAAGTATCAATTACTATTGAAAGTAGTGTAATGTCTGTAAGTTATAAAGCAAAATAATTAAATAAGCACTTGTTTAGAATCTTAAGTTCTAGAACACAGCAGATGCCATCTTATGTGTGTGACTCCCAACTTATTATTGTATTGAATTTCATTTCATTGTTTGCTTTTTTTATGTGTCTATTATAGCACATACTGATAGCATGTGCTATGTAGCCAAGGAAGATCTTGAACTCCTGAGCCTCTTCTCTCTGAGTGCTGAGATTACAGAGCCATATGCCATCATGATAGATTTATGTAGTGTTGGCAGTTGAACTCAAGATGTTATTTTTTTTCTGCTGTGTAGTACTCCATTGTGTAAATGTACCACATTTTTCTTATCCATTCTTCGATCGAGGGACATTTAGGTTGTTTCCAGTTTCTGGCTATGACAAATAAAGCTGCTATGAACATAGTTGAGCACATGTCCTTGTGGCACGATTGAGCATCCTTTGGATATATACCCAAAAGTGGTATTACTGGGTCTTGAGGAAGGTTGTTTCCTAATTTTCTGAGAAATCGCCACACTGACATCCATAGGGGTTGTACCAGCTTGCATT